>JAOBYE010165441.1:7988-18148 GCA_025403585.1 Parazoanthus swiftii
CAGGCACGAACGGGACGCGAGGGCCCATGCTAGGGGCGTCCCATTGGAATTAATATTGCGACTGCGAACGGACATGCCAGGTTCGTTCCTTAAACAAAATGTATAGGAGGGAGGAGAAGAACACGGACACGCATCAAAAGGTGAATACTTTAATGGGGAAACTGGCCCTCTCCAGAGGCAGCCCTACCTTTACTATGCAATAACTAATTACCATTGTCCACCAACACTTGCCCTCACTTGCTATGTTTTTTTTTCCCGAACACCCAAAGTGCGAGTTTCTTCCGTGAGAGGCTATAATAACGTTGCACCACAACGCTCATGAAAGCGTGTACTTACAAGAAACGGAGCCTTGTAAGCCCTTGAATGATGCCGTAAGGTAGCTCCTTAATTTGGTTTTCGTGCAGATACCTGTATGAAACAAGACGAAGAGATTCAAAAGCTTTTGGGTTTGTTGATTATGACAAAGGAATACTTACAAATGAAGCAATATAACAAAGAAGTTTTGACTAATTACATTTACAGAACTTATGTTAAGATCATTTCAAACACTTCATATACTTAACAAATGAAACAATATTGGAAGTTTATTTTTAGATAGGTTTTACTGCTAAACAAATTTTCGTTACTTCAACCCAAGTATAATTTTTTTTCATATTTCTTTTAGTTTTATGATTATTTTTTTCGGTTGTCGTTTGTCACTACTTAATAACTACTACTTACAGTGTGTTAAGAAACACAAGTCCTCCAAAGATTCTCTCAGGCAGACGTGAAATTTTGTTAAAAAACAAATATCTGTGTACAAAACAGGAAAAGAGGACAAATATAACCAAAGTAAACTGAAAAATACCTATTGACAAACTAAGCTATTTATTAATTAGTACTTATTACAAAATAAGAGAACGTCGTAGACTGCGCAGCAGCGTTCAGAAATTATCAAGAAAACATTTCGGTTCTATGAGCAAAAAATGATACGTTTATAGTAAATCGTGACCCTAATCGTATATCTGGCTCAGTTTTGCACATATGAACTCACTTTCAAGAAACCTTCAGTGTTGCATGTTGTGTTAAGGAAGTCTTATGCCACAAAACGCCGATGTGTGCTTCCTTACAGTTTTTGAAGGGACACCAGCCCTCGGAACAAATTGGTTGGCAATGCTTTGATTCCATTGCGCCCTAGAGCCCTTCGAAAAAAAATTAATACGATGCAGAAAACTTAATAGTTTATTGTGCAATTTAGAATCCAGTGACAAACCACCAAACAGTTTCATTTTAGACCCATTCAATTATAACTGCACAGAATTTATCAAATGAGCACTTACACGTTTAAAACTCAAACATATAAGGAAGCTAAGAATGTGCTGTTGGTGTTTAGTATTTGTGTAAGTTGAACTAGCCTTACTTTCAGGGAACTTGGTTATGTTCGGGTAAAACTTTATAAACGATAACGACTAAAACAAACATCGATAAGTCAAAATTCTTTTCGAACTAATCTAAGTGGTACTTACAGTTGGCGAAGTGATACAAGTCCTTTAAAAATCATTTCTGGGAAGACTACAATTGGATTATTTTGCAGAAATCTGTATTGAACAAACAACTCTTAACAAATCTTTGAATGAAAAAGTTACAGTTAAAGTCGACGATTATCCAGGTAAGATGGAATGATCAACAACGTATCTCCTAGCGCTTGAATCTCGATAAATTCACGTTTAAGTGTAAAAAAAATCAATACTGAAGCTAATAGTTTTACTAATCTATTTACATGGAAAACTGATCTATCTTCTTAATAAGTTTTGAAAACTAAAAGCTTAGATCAAATTTCGAGTTGAAGAGAGCCAAAAAGCGAATGAGTTTTTTTTTGTTACTTACAATTTGCGAAGCGCCACAAGCCCTTGAAAAATACCTTCAGGAAGATAGGCAATTCGGTTGTCCAACAGTTCCCTGTAATGACCAAGTGAAATGGTGTAAAATACGATATGCATTTGTATGTACGTTATTTTCTTATACAACAGGATCAAAACAAAATAACTGTATAGGTAGGTTTAGGCGCATTGATAGCCCTTGCATTCAAAAGTTTACTGAAGGGTATTTGTTCACGTAAAATGGCATAGATTACTTTATGTGATTTTACTTGTAGCAATGATTACAATATTTTGTGTTTCTATAGGACGAACATAAAAACAAGGGCCAGTTTTCTAACTTATGGCCATATATAAGTTATATCATTGTGCAATGGTCAATGTCATTGCCATAATGGAACTGACTCGACGAAGGGGCTTTGTTATTGCCTTTTTCACAGTTCTTGTAAACGAAAACCAGGCCTTTGCGTAACCCTGAAGTTAAACTTGACTTGAATGATAAGCAAAAAATAGCTCTGATCTGCATGTCAAAGACAAAGCGAGTATATTTCGATACTTAGCCAACTTAGCCAGCGTACTAGTATGGAAAAAAAATTTATTACTTTCAACCTTCTGATCTCGTTTTGGCAGTTCTTAAGAATAAAGGGAAAAGAATATTTTAAAAAGTAAGCCAAGTTAAATAGTTGTAATGCCTTTTGCAGAAGGTTTTTAAGAATTCTCTGAACACTTTTTCTAGCCATTTGGATGATTTTCAAACTAATAAGTTAAAAGGTAAAAGGTAAAAGTGTTCTCTCATAAAAATTAAAAAATGTTTTAAATTTACAAGATTTTTAAACGCTGTCATTTGTAACATGATAAAACAATCAAAGCCAGGAGCTCCACGAGAAATAGTGTAAACAGTTGACAGTGTCTTAAAATGCTTGTAATATTGCTTTCAAACCGCGGATAATGTCATTCCTTTTTTATCTTTACATACATCAAAATTGTTGTTCATGGGATTGGCTTTATCACTTCATGCATTGTTATTGTGATGCTATTAATTTGGGACTGCAGATCTTGTGCTAGCTCACACTGATTCACTGTTAAAAAAGAATAGATCGAAAAACAGTTTTAACTTACAGAGTCTGCAACCGCGCCAGTCCTTGAAAGATATACACAGGTAGGTTTGAAATTTGGTTATCACCCAGTTTACTGTTCACGTAAAGCAAAATTTAGTTTTATATGGGTGTTAATACGCATTCAATACAAATCAACTACAACACAAACCAAAACATGTACAACACTATTAAGTAAAAATCGAAAGGTAAAACGGCGTACATGTTATATTAATCTCATAGATATTTGTATACTCACAGTTCCTGAAGTTCAAGCAGATTGTAAAAAATTCCGTTTGGTAGCTCTAAAACATGACCATGAGACAGCTCTCTGTGTAAACCAATCACACGAGCTCTTCAGGCCCCTTTCTCTCTTAGGTGGTAAGTTTCTACCCCATCTCTATCACGGTTGCATGTTATAGCCCCTACTTAATTTAGCTAATTAATTATCCATTGACTTGAAACTTTGCGGACATATATCACACTTAGTCGTAGTTATAAATCGATAAACCACTCAACTTTAATTGCTTATAAGCTTGTGTAATTAACCAATTTACGCCGTGAATTGGGCTCTCTTTTGGTATAAAAGTAAGAAAAATTAAGCCGCTCTCCGGTAATCATATGTAATAAATCTGAAATGGCTACTTAAAACTTTACTAATATTTAGATATTATACCAAAATTTTTTTATCACACCTTTTATTTGAGAATGTAGTTAACATTGTTTTATCAAAGGCTATTGTAAGTTTAGAGAAGATTTTGTATTGAAAGTCTTTGTTTGAGCAAGATATGAATTGACTTAAAGGATAATTTAGTAGACCAGCCGACCCAATATGTATTGTTTCTAAAGTAAATCAGAAACAAAGGCAGTACTGTGATAAAAGCAGAAAAGCAAATATGTTTACTCAAGCTGTCACCCCCTGAGGAGGAGCAAGCTTGCTGTAACCCCCCACCCCAATTTTTTTCCCCCGGGAAACAAATGTTTCATGAGTACATGGGCATACGTAAACAAAGGGTAGGTAAATCGACCGAACGGCTGTGCAAAATTGGCACAAGGAGAAGTTAACCAACAATCCTCCCTATCTCCCCCTACTCTTGAGAGAGCGGGGTTAAAAGGCCTTGATCGGCAAACAAATGTTTTTTTTTATGAGTTCATGGGCATACATAAACAAAGGGTCCTGAAAAAGCGGGGTTAAAAGGCCATGATCAAATTGAGCATCCCTCTGCTACAAAGTTTTACCAATCTAAAACTTGACGCTTTGAAGCAATCAAGTGCGGTGACTGTAAATTTAATCAATTTTTTTGTGAAAAGTGTTCTTATTTCGTACTGTTCATTTCATTTTTGTTTTTTTCCTATTTGAGGCTGTAAACACAAGTTTTCTTTAACTGATCATGAATTTCAAGAATATTTTTACAACTTAGCTTAAAGAATTTTCTGAACAGTTAGAAATGGTGCGAAGATTGCGGGCATGCTATGAGGCGAACGTCACCATAGCAACAGCTCTTAATTAAAATTTGATTCTTATTGTGGAAAATAATTGGTTAATACAAAGATGTTTTTCGTTTTAGGTACTGCAAGCTTTACATTAATTGTTAAGGGTTAACTTAAGAGTCAAAAAGCACAAGGAAAATTCATATGCTCGTGGGAGTTCCTTTCTATGCTTTGAAATCTCTCAATGAGCAAAACATGGCCCTTAAGCTTTTGTTGCATGTGTAAATGCTATTGATTTGCAGAAAAGGAACCGCAGGAGTGTTAAGTCACAACCTACATACTTGGTATAAGATGCCGTCTTTTCATCTGTATACTGCATGGCTGAAGTGAAGTGAAGTTAAAGTTTATGTTAAGTGTTCTTCCTGATTTATTAAACAGTTTATGTTTTTTTCAGATTAATCTGAAGCTTCCACTTTTTAATGTGATTGTGTAACTTACTTAGGCTTTGATGTAAACCGCTGCACTTATGGACATCAGTAACAAGTCGTCAGAACATAATACGTATTTTTTTTATTCGTATAAAGGAACATAAGCACAAGTTGATACAAACATATCAATTAGGTTATTAACAATAACTCTAAGAAGATATGATTTAGAATGCAGCCCTGCTTAATAGTACTATTTTTTATTAAACGATTTTTTAATCAATATTCTAAAAAAATTTGATCAATGTGGGATAGTTGTGGACGAAGTTAATGAAGTAGTATTATATATAGCTGCCTTGTAAATGTTCCAGATTCTATCTTTGTTATTTTATTGAGCAGCTGGTTTCACTTAATTTTCATCTGCATTCTTAAAGCTACTGCACTTACAGTGTGCGAAGTTTTTTGAGTCCTCCAAACAAACCGGGAGGAAGATATGTTATACTTGCGTTTAAAATGAGTCTAAAATACAAAAAAAATGCATGTTGTTCATCTGGCGTGTATCGCCAAAAATAGACTGAGCTCTGTATGATCTTTCTTAAAATTTGTTTAATTACCTATCTTTTCAAACTAAAACTATTATCTCTAAGAAAAATTAAGACGTGCCAATTTGCTTGCCAGTAGACAAAGATCTCAGTATTAAATAATTATCATAGTTATAATCAATGGGTAACAAGCAACAGTGAAAGTGTTTGTGTTGTTGTGACTCATTCCATAAATTTGAAGCAGGTGCTATTTTTTAGCGTCGACTGAAGGGACACGATAATGTTAAATGCCCAAGCTTTTACCTTGAGACTTTACCGATGGTAAACCTTTACTCTAGAAGAAACGAACGCAATTCAAAAATAAAATAACAATTCGTCAACACCAGAAAATCAATTCTCGTATAGCAAAAAGACTCGTTAATGAAACCGAATTCTATGCCACGTAATTGCACGCTGGCCAATTAAATGTGGATTTTGAAAATGGTTCCCCTTTTGGAAAAGTAAATCCTTCTTTTTGAGAAAGATGCAACCTTGGTGTAAAGAAACAATATGAATATATTCGCTCCATTTCAGACTGATACTCAGGTAACTGTTCTGTTATGTTGAGCCCTGTTTGATTTGAAAACGTTGTCTTTTTGACTTAATACCGCTTTGCATTATGCATCGCTCGCTCGTTTGAGTTTGAGCACTTTGGTATCCAGAAATAATATGTGCCAATGCTTGTCAGTGTGAGATGTGTTAATTGACATGTCTCAGTTTTCAAACCACTCTGAAGGACCGACGAATCCATTGCCTGACGAGGGAATTCCACGTTAAATTTCACGAGAAAAATGATATTGCACGAATCGCAAAGCTTCTTCACTTGCAAATGCATTTGTAAGAAGTTGATCGTCTTTCGGAAAGGTGAAGAAATGTTAACAGAATGAATCGGCTAAGCAAGCAATTGTATGCAGTTACTACTATGTGCTGCTTTTTGAAGTGGTTAATTCACTTTTTTTAGCAAATGACCAAGAGTTAAACTTTCAAAAATAAACCAGAGTTTAAATATACAATTATCCTGATAGTTCCGCCGATCAAATTAGTTGTTGTTTTCAAAGATTATTGACATTGGACTGCACATTGGTTGCACTAGTGAAGATAAAAGACCTTCATCTAAAAGCCAGAAAATTGCTGTTGTTTACGGGCATATCAATTTCTTTATTTGCTTCCACTGTTCCCAAAAAGGAAGGTTTGTCAGCTTCTTGACAGCCCGAAAACAAAACGAATCAAATTCAAACGTAGAACATCAAGTTCTTTTTTGTTCTCTTTATCATATGAATTCCCCTGAAAAAATCTACGACATTCGGACATCAGAAATAGCATTTCACTGTGCTTCACTTAGTGTATGAGTCAACAAACAAAACTCAGCTAAAACAAAATTTTAATGTGCTCTGCCGGTAACTTTGTCAAACTTTTCTTCAGCTGTCGTCTCGACTCAGTGTACACTGAAAACATGCGATTCCATGTTTTAAAAATACTTTTCGGTCTATTCGGTGATTAGCCAATCAGCTTGCGTGATTCTTCCCTACAATGCGACTCTTCTAATAATTAATAATAATAACAACAACAACAGCAACAACAAAATAGACATACGCAAACTATAAGTAATCAGTGGTGTGTTTATGTACATCAATATAATTTTTAAGATGTCTAATGTTACTTTAACGTATTTGATTGTGTATATGTGACCAAAACCAAGGCTTACAGAAGACGAAGTTCGGTCAAACCACTGAATAAATCACTTGGGAGAGATTTTATTTTGGTCCGACTTAGAGTCCTAAAACAAACCATAAGTTATAATTAAGTTGTGGTACCAAGATCACTGACTCGATGTTGGATCTCTGCTTTAGAGATGGATGTAATAAAAGTCATTCTTGGTGTCGTAAACAATATCTAAACGCAGGATTACCGCAACAGTAACACTTTTAAAGGAGATTTGATGGCAGTATTTTGAGTATAGCGATGCTGTACATTGCGTATGGGGTAAGCGTTCCCGAGGTTAGAGGACCCGGATTCAATCTCCGGCCTGGTTAAGGGTTGAACTTTGTATGACTTTCGTCACACCTTCCGTAGACAGGGACGTCAAACCGTTTGTCTAGTCCCTCGACGTTTTAGCGGGGGACTTTAAATACGTCTTGCAAAGACTAGGGTGATGCCGATGTTGTGGCCTGCATTATATGATTGTAAAGCGCTTTGATACCTTACATATAAAAGCGCTACATAAGCACTTGAACCGGGTGGGAGGGGGATTGGTCGTGCTGGTCACATTTGAAGACATCTTTTTTTATCATTAAGAACCAACCCCAAATCCAGTGATTATTCCTTGAAGAACAAGATTCTTGAAAAACTTTACTTCAAGGGTATCACTTGTTGCCATCTCAACACCTTATTCGACGAAATTTTTGGTAAGTTAAAGACCAAGAATTATCATTGATAAGTTTTATTGTTTCTCAGCATACGTACAACTGTTGAAGTGCAACTAGCCCTCGAAAAATATTTTGTGGTATTCTTGAAAATTCGTTTGCGTCAAGGTTTCTGCAAGAATTGTTCAGCAAAACAAAGTTTTGATAAAGTTTTCTTTACAAAAAAAGTAATTTGGCAACGATAACTGACAACGTAACCAACTTGCGCAAAATCTTTTGATCACAACTTCTAAAATACAAAACGTAAATTGATTTTGTTGATAACAATGAAAAAAAATGTAGTATCTGAAATCTCTACGAATTGGTTAGAATTGTTTTTACATGCAAATAGGTCACGCAATGCTAATGTCGCCACGAGTTTTAAGAATGGACTAAACTTTTGCTATCTTGTTCGACTGTTTAAAAGCATTGCTTCCCTAGTGCGAGTTTGCAACTTCGCTTATTCATGGCCACTTTTTGTTCTCTTAGACAGCACGGCTCAGTCGTACCCAATCCCAAAATTTCCAAACGTTGCACTTAAAATACCGAGCTTTGGAGCGTGGGAAGCTTTGAGTTTAGCTAATTACCTTCCATAACAACTATCAAGTATCAGTTAAGAACTGTAGCTAGGCATCAGTTGTTTCCCAACTTATCCGCTATCTTAGCTTCTATTTTGATTTGTTTTGAAAAAAACTTTTTTTAGCAGAGTTGCAGCAAGTTTTCTTTAACTTAGTACAAAACATGAACTTACAGTCTAAAATAGGAAAATTGTGAAGAAATGAAAAGAACAAATTAGAACAAATTTTGTTAATTAAAGCAATCCCGTTTTCTGATTCAAACTTTAATTTGCTTAAACATTTTGCATTACTTTTAAATAATGATGCCACCCTATTAACTTCAAACGATGTGTCGGGTTCAGTCAAGTTTAACTTCGATTGCTCCAAAGATTTACATTTTAGAAGAAACTAGCAGAGGGGGTAGAGGGCTATTGGTCGTTTATTGTTAACAAACCTCGTTAAAAACATGAGCAAAATATATCAGTTCTTTTTTCTGCGCTTGATGACCGAAAAGTTTTATCATACACCCAGGATCTATGGCACTATGAACTTTAGACCTTTTCTAAGATTTATATACGGATACATGTATACTATGATTCAGCATACTGTGTCTACGCAGATTATCTTCTTGCTATCGCAATTACCTTTCCGGAATTTAATTATCTCATGAAGATTATCTTTCTATTTAGTTATGTACTTTAGCACAGAGCTAAATCTTTAATAAAGGTATTGGTAGAATAACAAGGTACAACATCGATATCTTTAAAATGAAATATCTGTATTCACAGTATCCGAAGTCGAAAAAGTCCCTCTAATATCGTTGATCGCAGAAACGTGATACTGTTCCATCCCAAATACCTAAAGTATGAAATATTATGATGTCAAAGTTCAATTATACTCCATAATAGAGGGTCTGGATGGGGTAACTCTAACTTAGATTTTTTGCTGATAATTGATAATTTGGTTTTTAACTGATGGCCGATATTTCTAAATCTTTAAAAATGGCATTTACAACTTTATTGTTTTAAGAGCTCGAAAAAAAACATGAACCAAAATTGAAAAACAGTGTGATACAAGTTGGCTATAGCTGCAGGAAAACAAAAAGTGTTTTAAGCTTGCAACCTATCCTTGAATAATGTGAAATGTGACTTTATAGAAATAATTGTAAGCAAAGTACTAGTCGATTTTCTCTCCATTTCATGTAAGTCAGGCAATATTTGGGGCTCTGGATCTGACGAATTTGTCTAAGTTAACTGATAATTGCGAACTTTGATTGATAACTGATATTTGGGAGAAAATTTAGCTGATATCTTGCATGCACTGTAGTGTAAGTTCTAAACTATCCGTTTTTGGATTAGGACGACAATATCACAAGAAGATAATTACCTGCAAATACCTACAATTATTGTACGGCAAATACTTTATATAAGATTTTTTTTCACTAAAGTAGCTTTCAAACTTTCGACAAAGGACTTAAAGACAAATGTAGGATGTATATACTAAAATTAAAAGAAAAAGAACCTTGACAAAAACACTGTAAAATGCATGCGGTGTACCTCTTGCTATGATATATATTTCTTCTTCATACGTACAATTCCTCAAGTGCAGGGAGTCCTCCTAAAACACGACGTGGTAGGTCCGAAATTTTATTGAATTGCACATTTCTGCAAAATATCCGGCAGGATTATAAAATACTTTCTATGTAACAAGAGAAAGGTGAAATTGATTTGATGATTTTAGATAGATAGATAGATAGATAGATAGATAGATAGATAGATAGATAGATAGATAGACAGACAGACAGATAGATAGAT
>JAOBYE010165552.1:0-33774 GCA_025403585.1 Parazoanthus swiftii
CCCCCCCCCCCCCCCCCCCCCAAGCTTTGCGGTCCTTGGTGGCTGGCCTTACGAATCTCACATTCTCATCGAGACGAGTTATTTACACCCAAGATGTTGATATACTCACCAGGGAAACACGCTAATATAGCATGTCTCCGCCTGATACGGTCATATAAGGTATGTGTACAGCTTAATTCCCCTAAACCACCTTCTGGTGACGTTAATCTACTTATAGAAAATTAAGTGATGGCGGTTAATTCGAGTGCATATTTATGGAAACATTTTCAGCTAAAATATGAAGTTCACGAACCATTAAGCTGGTGAAAATAAACTGTAGCCCTACAGTCTGCACGAGTGTATTGTTCGCTGCTGTCTTTTAAACAATATTCACCAAAATGAAAGACATTTCTATGCGATACTGTTACATATTATGACACAACAGTTGCGTAAGCAGACTTCAGTGCAGTATTATTTTGATATTTCGTGTCATTTGAGAGGAATTCATTGCATGGCAGTTGTCGGTTCTCATCCACAATCTCTTGGTTTCGTGATTTGTTTAGTTTTTTTTTTACAAAATAGTCACGTCAGGTTTTCAATGGGACAAGTTGCACTCAAGCATTTTTAAGTTTAGGGAAGCCATTAAGCTTTTGGTGGTTTTATTTCATATCATTATCTTCTCCGTTTTATGAGTCACGATTTCGTTATGCCCCGAGTTCGTTATTGGTGTATAACCCGTAGTGTCTGCAAGTATCCAGGGTGGGGTCTGGGTGCGATCATGGTAGTAACCAAGTTTTCGATGGCAAACTCCCTCAAAATACCCTTTTTGTAGTCAAATTGAGGAACTCAACTGTTTTCGATCAAAAACCACGCAGACGACCTTGAGCAGTCAATAGAAAAGCAGCATACGAAATATTTGCGCGTTGAGACCCTCGCCTTTTTGCTTTTGGAAGTTTGCAAGATTGATTGGCCGAAATTCCAACTCGTCCTGAAAAAAAGGGCCACAGGTTTTCTTTTATTCTTTAGGATTGACAAATAACAAAAGCTTTCAAAATGGGACTTACTTTTATCCGTGTTTAAGCAGTAACTAGTGCTTTAAAACTGACAAGAAACTGTTTTTCTAACATAATATTACAACAGTTACTGATCATATAACACAGAGTTGATTATTTTCAAGAAATCATAGCCACTGTTCTCTGTTCGCATATGTTGGAAACTGCCCAAGAGATAAAACTTTGTTCAAACTATCATTTATTGCTTTTGAAAACAAAAGCTTAACATCGGTTAAGATAAACAATCCGCAGTGTTTGTTCACCTTTCATTAGTACAAGATTCCTAAAATATGTCGACATAAACCGTTTCTATTTTCAAATATTAAAATACATACAGAAATAGAAATCTGGTGAACTTCCGGTCTTCAATATTGAGCAGAAAAAATACGTTAAACAAGAAATATAACCGGTTTGCATAGATATCAAAAAAAAGAGCAATGCTCGTTACAACGATCGGAGAGGAGGGGGGCTGGGGAGGAGTGCATGAGTGGAAATTCTTTTCAAAAAGATTGCACGAGCAACAATCCTGACTAATACAAAGTGCTTTTTAAGAAAAACAGAAGAACCTGCAAAAAAATTGCATCACGCTAAGAATGCAAGAATCTCACCATTGCTCCACAAAGGACGTTTTTTCTTAAAAAAATAAAACCATCCACTACAAACACTTTAAAAACACAATTCTGTCTTACAACGCTGCAAATACCCGATGGTATTTCCAGCACGTTACAGTTAAAATCGAGTAATGGAACAAATTTGTCGCCGCCGTAAAGTGCTTCTTGATTAAGAGTTTCTTCGCAAAATCAAATTGTTTCGATAAATAAACGTTGAGCAAGAACGTACTGAAATGGAACTAGACAGTTTTTCCAAATACGGTGTTTATTACGAAATATTAAACGACTGGTAGTCATACAATAAGGCAACCAAAAGGTAGCTGAACAGAATGGCCCACTAGTTATCAACACTATTTGCAGAAATACACCAAATCAAACTACACTACATATCACACTATTTTTTTTTAACTACAGTAGCACAAAATAATACTATTTCATCCAAACAATCACACATTAATCCGAGCAACCTAGAAACCTGGAAATGACTTATCCTTGTAAAAACACTTACACAATTGGGAAAAAAGATTAAAACGTTAAAAGAGAAACTTTGCTATGTACACAAGCTGTCTTCATGTATGTACAATGTTTGACTTCATCAATCGGATTATAAACAAACAAAACTGTGCTAATTAAAAGCAACTCTTGAACATGGCCTACGATCTACAGCCTGATTTGATTTCACAGATTATGATGCAACAAGTTTCAACAACTTCTTAGTCCTGTATGTTTCATTTACGCAAAGTCGAAGCAAGACAGTTCGTATAAAATTGACTGCCGCTGTAATTCAGATTTTGAGATCCATATGTAATCAAGGTGTATTGCATTTGAACTGATACCCCATTTACATTTTGATGTAACTTAACCCGACCTATTTTGTATCGACGACGGATATCTCGTAAATATTTTATTGTCATACTATACTGATACCCACTTCCACTTACATGCTAGGAAATTAAGGTGGCACCAATCTGTCTTTCATATTCTTCACGAAAGGATTTCTATATTTAAGGTTTGTACTGTTATAAATATATAAATACCTACAACTACAGTATAGTGCTTGGCTTAATATTCACGGTCAAACATTTCAATAACAATGCAATGCACCTCGAGTACAAAAAGGTCGCTAATGTTTTTGTTGGTTTCTGAGGCGCATAGCATAGGGGGACTGGTGCTGCTGTTGTTGCTGTTGCGACTGTTGTTGCTGCTGCTGCTGTTGGACTTGCACCTGTACTTGGGTAACTTGTGGCTGAGACTGTAACTGTATTTGGGCTACCTGTGCTGGCACAACCTGCTGTTGCTGCTGCGCCTGTTGTTGCGGCTGTGGTTGTGCAACAACAACAGTTTTCACGGGCTGCGCCTGCACTTGTGACTGTTGGACAACCTGAGGTACCGCTGGCCGCGTCATCGCCTGCGGTTGTGTGACAACCTTAGTGACCTGTGTCGTCGTCAATGGCTGTGTAGCAGCTCGGATTTGCTGGCCGCTGATCACAACCTTCTGCTGAAGGACCTGCAGCCCCGCCGCCTGAGTCACTGCAGCCTGTGATGTCACAGCAGATTGCATGGGTAGCTGGATGGTCTTGGGTTGGCCTTGGGCTGCCTGTGCCACCACACCCGGTCCAGCCACCTGCTGCTGCTGCTTCTGGCGAGCGAACAATAGTTGCGCTCGTTGCTGCTGCAGCTGCTGCAGCTTGACTGTCTGCTGGGGAGTCAGCTTCTGTTGCTTGCTGAATAACTGCTGCAGCTGCTGGGGAGTCAGCGGCTGCTGCTGCGCCTTCTGTTGTATCATGGCTGCCTTCTGCAACAGGATCTTCTGCTGGACGGAAGCTTGCTGCACCCCGGCCGGCTTACCGGCCACAGCAGTAGTGACCGCAGCACCGGCAGCTGACATCACCTGGGTAGCACCAGGTGTTGTGGTGATGATCTTGGTAGTACTGCCAGTTTGCGCCTGCAGTTGCAGCTGCCTTTTCATCTGCTGCTGTTGCTGTAAACGCTTGACGTGCTGCTGCTGTTGTTGTTGCGCTCGCCGCTGCTGGAGCATGGCTAACTGTTGAGGTGTCAAGGTCTTGGTAGTGGAGGTGCTGCCAGTTTGGACAAAGGCCTGCTGAGCAGCGGGAAGGGTGTGACCTGCAAAGAGAGTGGAAAACCCCTGTTACTGCAACCTGATACGTCTGGACTGTGAGTAGTCTGAAGAGCGGGATGAAAAACACTTTTAGTGAATAAAATGAAAGCGAACGACAGGGGGCCTGGCACTGTAATATTAGAAAGATTACGAAACTAGGGCGAGAACGATAGTTGAGGTCCCTACAGTCAAGACCTCAAGGTGACCTAAAGGTGCACGCGCGAAACTTAAACTCAACAAATAAGCAACCTAATTTTTGTGAACAAAATTGTCGATCCTTAACTGACAATGCAGACTAAAGCAATACAAAAGTTTTATAAATGCTTTTCAGTGCGTATTCTTTTAAAATGGTGTGGTACAACATCTATAGTCAAATCGATAAACAGCCCACTTGACGAAGCTTAACCCCGAGTATGTCACACTCATCATTTGCTTACTTGCAGAGGCAACCGTTGTTACGTTTGCACGAGCAATCTGTAAGAGAAAGAAAACAACTTATCAGTCTTGACAGCTCTTGAAAAAACGTAAATCTTAACATTACACATCTTCATTAAGTCAAACCACTGAAACCTTTAACAAACCATTTCATTAACTGAGTGTATCCACACTTTTTCTAATGTAAAATTTGCTAGACCCATTCCCCCGTGGGGTCTGGGTCAGGTTGAGTGAACCTGAATATACTGGGTTGGGTCAACAAATACTACTAAGTAAGGTGGACATATAAACTGGGAAGGGTGAAATATACCTTAACATTCCAAACAAAGTACAGGGCCCTAAAAACGAGAATAAGTACCCAAGTTAATCTGTCAAAATGATAGTTAGAACTCTCTGAACACAACAATAACAAATGCTTTGCAAAATCATGCAGCTTGAAAATCATGCCCTTTTGTTTCTTAAAGTTCAAATATTAAGGATGTGGGCTTGTATATCGAGATGAGCTCATCAGAAGGAAGTATGTATCTGTGGTTAAGGCTGTTTCTTGTACTGGGGTATTGTTGGGGGGAGGAGGTTCGAAGGAGGTAGGGGGGGATAACCATTTTCGACATGGTCCAGTACCTGAGTAGCCGGAGTGGAGGCAGTTGCAGTGGACACTTGAGCAAGAGTTGTGGTAACAGAGGCAGGGAGTGTTGTTCTAACAAGGCCAGATTGACTTGGAAGAACCCGTCCCGGTGTTGCGGCTGCTGAAGCCACAGTCTGTGAGAAAACAAAATTGCAAGATTACATCAGTAGGGAGTTTTGCGACTTCTTGACAAGAGGAAGAAACTGGGAGTAAAATCAAACAAAAAATGTTGAAAAATCATATATGGAGAGAACCAGTAAAAGCAAGAGTGGACAGATGATCGTGACTCACGAAGTTACAAGTAATTTCGTTTTTTCTTGCAAGCAATATTTGAAAATATTTCTTGGCAAAAAGAGGAAAAGTAAACCTTCAAATGGCACCGACTGGTTACAAGTATGTTTATGTGTTTTGTTGAACTTGAACAACAGAAGTTTCAAGTCCTGTCCACTGATGCATGAAACTAATAATCTCTTATTGTCACCTTAGTTTGTCTGGATCTTTGGGGGATTGCCTTTGTCTGGGTGGAAGAAACAGGAAATCACATTACAACACTTTGCAGTCCAAGCCACATTCTGTTATTCGATGTAACACACATTTGATTCATGCAAACAACATAATTTAACAGGCTTTACGAGTATACAAAGAAGCCATTATTCAAATTACAAGTGTGAAACTGATAAAAAACCACCGAAAAATAGTGAAAAATGTCTTGATTGATTTAAACTAAAGCCGTTAAAGTGTGGCAAATATAACGTTGAAGGATGGAGTTTGTTCCCAGGCAAAACTGAAGTTCGTCTATATTTCATTCTTGGTAATGTTTTCTATCTGTCCACAAAAGTAACAAATGGATGCCACAAGTCAGAAGACCACTGCATGATCAGCAAATGCTTTTAGCACAAAAGCCAATGAACAAGGGCAATGAATTATCCCTGTCAAGAACAACCAAGTACCATGAATAAAAGGAAAGGTAAGTCCAAGCCAAATACTAGATCATCCTACAGAAAATAAGACACGTGGCTGTGTACTTACTGTCTGAACTTGCACTAATGTGGTGCCGGCTGCGGGCCCCTGACTTTGCATCCTCTTATTAATTGTAGCAAACGTAGAGGAACTGAGTCCGGTTACACCTGGAGGGGTGTTGACGACAATGCTGGATCCCCCGTGGGTACCCCCCGTGACAGGAACAGCCCCGCTGCTGCCAAGCACCAAGTTACCTGAGGACCGTCAGAGAGTATTACAGATCAGTGACCATACATCGCAGACATGAACACTAACGTTGTGTACGATATATAAAACGTTCGCAACATAACAACACAAATATTTCTACTAGCTGGTTGTTTGTGCATGCATTTCAATTCGCCACTCCTGAAACTACAAAAGGACTAGGTCCGTCTACCCAAACGGTCCCAGAAGGCAATGCTTGAACGAATGCTTTAGACAATTCATCATTAACAATCTTCCGAACACTATTGTTTTTGCACAATGCATGCGACTTTATCTCGCCTAAAACACAATGCAATAAAGTGAGTCCTTTGTCCTAATCTTGTCACAGTTTGTACTCGCTAATGAATGTGTATTGTTCGTTCTTGTAAATTTACCATTTGTAGCATTGCATTCTGGGACCGTTTGGGTAGATGGTTCCAGTCCCAATGTTATTTCTGGAGTGAAGAATACCCTTTGTGTTTTGTGCAAAGTCAAGGCCCACGAACAAAAAACACAGAGAACAGAAACAGAGAATAAAGAAACTGGCCGAGTATCTCTTTAACCATGCTCAGTTACACAAGCTTGCTTGGTCATGGAGTGCACCTTAACCTACTACAGCATGCTAGAAATGTTCAGTGAGGGTGTGTTACGTGTTCACTAAATAATCAGGAGCCAAGATGTAACTCCACCACAAAATGGCAGAGCACGCAACATGAGACTCCTACTCAGACTCTGGATCAGGATTACGATACACAGACAGCACTACGTCCATAAAATAGGAGGAACATGACAATAAAGCAAGATGACTTGTGAAACAAAGATTTGGTGTCGCTTAAATTCTACAATTTTTACGGAATACACAATAGGATTTAATGTTACCAAAAGCATTTTAACTGTAATTCTAATATCTGCGCAATAACTTGGGGGGGGGGGGGGGCAAACTCGTCAGTAGAGCATTAATGAATGTGCTTTGTTTTGAAAAGTAATAGTATGTTTCAATTTGATTACTGACAAAAAGGTTAAGGCATGCAATTTAAATAGAACTATTCCTAACTTTTTCGCTCACGATGAAACATACTCTTAAGAAGTGTTGATGCTGTTGTGACTGGGGTTCCCTGTATGACTGTAGTCTTTGGTAAGGAAGAAACCTGAAAAAAACCCAAGTGTTAAAATTTACAGGATAGAAGTCCAACGCTATGGTCGCTACATTTATGCAAAATTGGACTAGTCCGAGTATGTTCAGTACCTTGTATCGGTAACTTGACCTTGCGTCCACTCCTACTACACGTTACAGTTAAGGCTGACCGACAGACTAACTAACTAGAGAACAGAAATTAACAACGGAGGTTGCAGTAACAGTTTCAATTAGTTAAATGTTCCAGTTTGGAAAGGTTCAGAAATAGAAAGAGTGTACAAAAATTGAACCCATGATGCAGACAACGTGACCGGTAGTACAGTGACGATTCTTCAGGAAAGGCAACATGTGCAAGGCTGTCTCTAATTTTTTAAGAGAAAATTAAATTGATTGTTCGTCTTTGATCTTCTGGAGATTTCCAATTTACAGTTTTTAAAACGTCACTCACACTGCTTGTGCATAGGTTGCTATGTAATGCGAACCTCGTGGCACGCCTGTGGACAGATTTAATGGTACCGATATCTTTAGCAATTCAACAACATTGAATAAACTATAGGGAAATCGACTTTCCTAGCAAAACTCTCTACGCCAGAGATATTTGCCCTGTGAATATCACGTGATCGAATCTAACCAGTAATAATACATGATTTGACAGTGAAAACTATTGTTGAATTATAAAATACAAAACAATACGTTACAGTACAATACTGATACAACACAATATCATACAACACTGACAACACGACACAACACAATACAATTTACACTATGCACCATTTTCTGTCTTCCGACAGCTTGATAAACTTCTGTAATACATTTCCGTAATATGGTAATGCCTTGTAAGCAGATACCCGTCAAAATCTCTCTTCAAATCACTAAGTACTAGATGAAAAGTGGCAACTCACAGTAACAGCAGTGGAAGTCAGTTGTGTTGTTGGCAGCTTCTGTGTGGCAGACACACTAGGGGGGAGCTGGGTGGATTGTTTCTGAGAGAACTGTTGTGCAGCTTGGGAGGCCTTTGTAGCAGCCTGTGAAGGTTGAGGTTGGGCTGCCTGTGGTTGTTGGGCTACTTGTTGTTGTTGGGCTGCTTGCTGTTGCTGTTGTTGCTGTTGCTGCTGTTGTTGCTGCTGCTGTTGTTGTTGTTGTTGTTGCTGTTGCAGTTGCTATGTTAAGAAAACAAAACAACCTATAAGCCACTTTCTCAATCATGCGCAGAACAAAGAAACCATTTTGCTGGTGGTTACAACCCCTGTTTACACCGTTCTGTGACATATTTAAGGTTTTATCTTTTACCTTCTTTCGAAAACAATCGATCTTGTTTTTTTAACATGATATACCATGTTTCCATTACGTGTAACCCGCCAACTGAAGCGCTAAAGTTGCTCTGCGCATAATTGAGAAAGTGGTTTATATGAGCTTCATCAGGACATCTATTTAAAATCGTACTCCAGTAGGGCTGCTGAACCATGAAACTCATTGCCATCTGAAGTTAAGTCCCATACTTCACTTAGTCCGTTTAAAAACAGTCCGGCTGGTATAAAAGGTTAGTTCACAAACGGAATGCGTCAGCCATTGGAATTGGTTCCACAAAGTCTGGCCTTGTATGCGGACTAGAAATGCTCAAGTCTCCCGGGTGTTTTCTAACACTGCTGTTGAAACGAAAATGTGCCAAAAACGATCAGAAAAGATTCCTATGTTCCAGAAGTTAATAGATTTCTGGATGGCAACTTAAAAAGCAACGGATGACAACGTGATAAGTGTAGCTATTGGTGGATAAATGACATAAATCTACCTAGCCAGGTTACTGACACCATCCTCCCTTCACATAATATAATCTTAATAACAAGCCTACAATAAAGGTACACAGTACCCATCAATCCAGAATTGTCAGGGTTTAAAAACAATTGTTGGAACACCGATGACTTACTGCAGCCGCCTTTTCTCGTGCCATTCGCTCAGCCTTCTGTATCGCCAGCTGAATGGGGTTTAACGTCTTCTCCTCTGGTATGTTGCTGCTGAAAAGAACAAGCTTACTGTCAAACAAAACAACAAGTACTCAAAAAAGGTTCTCAGAGTGCATCAAATTTTTGCTTCAAAATACAAAAAGGTGCAAGCAGTTGCGTTTTGATGACACTTGTTTGGGAAAATCAGTCAACTGTCATTTCATCCGAACTCGTAGTATTGATTACCTAACCACACACTGAGCATCATTTTTTCAAAAAACAGTACACCTTTAATATTGTATTGACAGGTACCATGCTTATCAGAATCACTTCATTCCCACCTCAAGAACAATTTCAGCTATTTCAATGAAAATAAATTGAATATTTATTTATTTTTGAGACTCGGTAGAATATCCCTCATTAGCATATACACAACCAGTGAACAGTGTTTTCGCACGGTGTAATTGGTTCACTGATCAGTGAATATCCTCAATATTCATTGATTAGCGATTATAACAGCAACCGTGGCTGTTTTCAATGGTCTTGATGTCCAGCTTCTTGAGTGTAAGCACTTTGGGGTTGGATGGGGTGGTAGTAGTGTGTGTGTGACTGTGATCTTTTGGTAACTGACAATACTAATAATTTTATTATGTCTTGGATTTATGCTGACCATCTTGTAGGTTTTGTGATGCCACAATCTATGAACGGATGTTCTGACAACAAGGCTGTTTTCTTACCTTGCTCCAAGAGGTGTGGCTTGTTTGAAGGTCTTCATATGAGGGTCAACCAACCTACATGTAGTACCAAAAACCATCTTATAAAAGGGTGCTTAAAGTTTACACACAAACTTTGTTTTTTTTCTAGTTCACGATCTTTACGACATTCTAAGCTCGAGACATAAAAACGTTTGACAGAACTCAAACACGGCAAAATCACTTCACAATGGGCGAGCAAAAGGCAGAATGCTCATGGTATCATAGCAGGGACTAGATACAGTAGGAATGTTGGTGAACTCCCCCAAAACGTACCCGTAGGCGAATTTTTGTTACGTCAAGAGCGTTGCTGGGCCCATTCTTCCTTTTGCTGGGCAGTTTTTATAGCCGCAAGTGATTTTTGCTATGTTTGATTACTAACTACTTCAAGAAGAAATTTCCGAACTTAACATTTTTGGACTACGTAGCTTACAACGTCACAAAAAGACTGAATAACAAAAGGGAAAACACTTGCAGCAATACTTCTTATAGTGTAACAGTTCACAATTTAACACTTTGTGGGTTTGGTTCTGAGGCTAATATATATAAACTGTCACTAATGGCTACCAAAATTTGTATAATTGCCTATACCCAAGGGAATCTTGAACAGACCCTTTCAAACAGAAACTTCTTCAGATACAAGGCCAACTAGATTCTTATATATTGGGTTTAATTAAATTAGTTTCATAGCCTTTTTGATCTGATGGTTCTTTAACGTAAATTTTTAATGAAAAGGATCACAGAATAACAATGTAACAATATTCAAAAGAACCAAAGTTGTATTCGTAGGTTAATCGATACACACATCTGTTTAAGTGGTGGCTTGCGTTTCTGTGATGTCTTCTTCACCAGCTCAAACATGGCGGAGTGTAGGACGGTCGGAGACCTGCCACCGTCAGTCAGGATCATCTGTTGCGTCTTGAACGATTTGCTGCTTTTCATCTACAAACATTACACAGTAGCCATATTTAACACTGATGTTATAATAATTATGATAATCATAGCAATTACATAACTCCAATCTTTAAGGATACGTCACAATATATATAACACTGATATTGTAAGATATACATCTCCATTTTATTGTCTTGAGTCGAAATCTAGCATAAGTTTTTAGCGGCAATGTACTGCAGGTATGATCATTTTTTAGAGTCGGTTTATGTCGTGACGTGAAAACTATGATCAAAGGACGTTCGATCTTCGCAAAAATTCAGAATCTCAAATAAGAACAGGGCCGTAGCAAGGGGTAGTGCCGGGGGGGCCGTGCCCCCCCAGATTTTTCCTCAGCAAATGTGTCAAATGTGTCAAGCTCTGCAAATTGCTCCAAGTTTGAGAAAAACTTGTCATATTTTACTAGTTTTAGACACTCAGATTTTATTTCAAATAACGTTTAAAACCCAGGAAACACGTTTTTAGACAACCTAATTTTCAAAATTTCCCGGGGGAACATGCCCCCGGACCCCCTAGAAGGCTCACACCTTCGGCTCTTGGCGGTGCCCCCCCAGTTTTCCAAGGCTTGCTACGGCCCTGAAGAAGTTCAAAAATCTGACAGTTTTGAGTACGTTGTCTGATATTGTCTTGTGACTAAAGGAAAAAAAATATTCTGAACCATTTTGCCGATATTTTGAAAAGACATTATGAAAGGAAAGAAGATAAGATGAAACAGACGCAATGAAAACAGTGGTAGTAAAAGACAGTCAGTGATGGAGAGAGACAGAACACTGAAAAGCAAAGAAGACAACGATACAAGATTCGATTAGAACAAAATAATATTTATGTATTTTATATCATGCATTTTATTCTGTGAGGCAATTTTGGGATCATCTTAACTAAATTAGAGGTCGAACAAATCCATTCAAGAGATATGAAAGAAATCCTATGTGATGACACAACATTACCTTAATTTGTGAATGAAGTTGATAGTGCTGTATTCCATAAGGCTTTATCTTCGTCTTTAGCTTCTTCAAAGATTCCTCTACAGTCGGCTGCACAAAAGCAAACTCCATCAAAACCTTGTAGGTTACTGCATCTTTTTCTTCTTTTCTCAAGAAGATAATTATTCATTTTACACGTCTAAAGATTGGTACAATAATTTATGAGTAACATTCAACACGTGTCGGTCACGAAGTTCAACAAATTCTTCACAGTCTATTGCTGAAAGTTCATGCAGTGTCTATAAAGATTCCTTCCTGCCAAAAGTTCTAGACACCAGAGTAAATGCAAACTTTGTACTGGAACAAGTCAGTTGAAACTTTGTTCGCAAGTACAGAGTGAATGATAGCAAATTCAAAATCTGATGCAATTCTTCCAATCAGATTGTACAGAGCTCTTCATCTCACTTGATGATGTGATCAGTATCTCCATGTTGCTGAATGCCAGAAAATATGCCGTGTTTGAAGAAAACAGACTGTTGAAAAAATCGATTTACTGCAAAAACACATTGAATCGGCTCCAAATGAAACATTTCCCTGTACTGAGCCCAAAGTAATTCAGGTCTGCGGGCTAGTTAAAACTTATCCTACAATTACTATAATTCATTTTCAAAATGGTACCTGATTTTTAAAGAAATCACTAGAAATCAGTAAGACTTGAAAGAATAATATAAAATAAGTTTACTTTGTAATTTGAGTTACACTATACTTGCATACAATTAAATAAAGATTTAATAGAATTGTAAGTAAGCAAACAGTTAATAACGTGCACACAGCACTTACCAATGGAATTTTTCCTTCTTCTCTGAGCATTACCACGTTAACGTAGCGATCACGGCACTGAAGAGTAAACCAGATAGCACTCTAAGTGTGTTGTACATTGACAATTGTAGAACGAGTTTAGCAATCGTTACTAAGTATAATGTTCCCATTCTAACGTCTTGCAGGCATTTGAATATGAAACTCACTGTCAGCAACCAAATTATCTGCACGTTGTTTGTGTAAAGAAGTGATTCGTACAATGAATACTTTGTATTTAAATAGCAAATCAGAAACTGACTCTTGACAACAATATATTAATACTTAGTTGTCCAGAGTTTAATAAGGTTGAGCGACTATTACAATCATAATAATAACAACATCAGAAAATGTATGGAAAGCCAATACCTGAAATAAATATACACAAAACATTGGTAAAATGCTCTGAAGGAAATGAGGATGTAGGTAGCTAAAGCTTTTGGTCCATGGAATAACCTGAAGTGTTGTAGAGCGCATTGCACGTAGGTGGTGATCTGGTGTGGATCCTTACATCATATTACCCAAGCTTATCTACTACCTATATAACTACGATAACGAAAATAACTGTTGTACAGTGTTGTAGTTTTCCTAAGACTTCAAGACTCTCTCAAAGCCTTTCGGGATATGAAGATTTTAAAGAGGTTCCACGTTTTCAAGTGTATCGACAGTAATAGTTGAAAGTCTGGCGAGAGCAATGATTATTCTAAACAACTTTTAACTAAAAACTTTCAGTAGGTAGAGATCTTGTTTCATCGTGTTTGACTAGCGCGAGATATAAATATTTTCGATTCACCAGATGAAACCAAAATACTAACAAAGAGCAAAGTTCTATAGTTGAGAAAGAAAATGGGAGACCATAAAGGATTGACCACTCAAATTACACAAGAAACTACCAAAAGTTAACGGCTAAACAACTTTTGCATCAAGAAAATACAAAGCCCACTTTCTTAAAGTAATTAACCTCTTCAGCAAATAAAAAAGGGGAGATCATCTGCATCATATCAACCAGTTCAGTTTATGAATGTAGTATTCAATTATGGCATTACATATGTAGCTTGTCATTTCACAAATCCTCCACAGTCCTATGCAAATTGAACATCTACTGATTATGTACCGAGGGTCAGTAACATGGGTGACAAGAGGGTTCTTGTCTGTGAAGGAGATGGCTTAAAATCTGCTGCTCTGTAGGTTTCCCTTACAAGTAGAGTACACCCAAAAATGTATAAAAGTTGTTGACTCGGTAACGTACCTGTCTGGCTGAACGATATGTCCTGCTGGAGAGGTTTACAATATCGCTGACAATGTCCCAATTGGGTGTCTGGCTGGGCACATTTACTGTCAGGTCAACTGGAAGCTCCTGCAGAGAACTCACAGCCTGTAGGGAAGTTAAATAATCACTTAGAACCAAAAGGGACTATCACAAAGATTTCTGACAAAACATTCCTTCACTATAGTTAAGTGTTAGTGGCTTTCTACATGGTGACAATAACAATAACAACAGTAACAACAACGACAACAATAACTATGCATTTATATCGCGCAGATATGAAAGAGATCGGAGGAACAGTTCCCAAACAAACTGTGTCTTGTGAAATAGTTTCAATCCATTGCAATAACAACCCTAATTTCTATCATATCTGTTTTATTTCTTTCACATTGTGACCATACACCTGCTCAGTGTAAGAATGGATTTTGCAAGTAAACAGAAAGAGAAGAAGACCCTGACGATCAGAAAACCTTTCTCTAACACAAGGGAACAATTGAAAGAAGCAAAACGTGGAGATGAAATGGCTTTACGAAAGTATACAAGAAAGGCTACTATTTTATAAAACATCATGGGACATCCCCTTAATCTGCTAAACAAAAAAGCAATACGATACCAGTCTTTGCTTAAGAATGGAACTGTTCCTACAGGAACAAAAACATCAAGAATCTAATATAAAATAACATGGTTTTCTGGTTTCTGTTTCACAAATGTCTTTCAGTCTTCTACACTAACTGGAATTAGATAAAATCTCTATTGCTTTGCGTCTTGATTTACTTTTGGAGCTAATATCTGCCTTACCTGAAGCAAAGCCCAGTCTTCATGAACAAGCCATTCCGGAATGCCTGCTCCCTATGATTCCACAATTAAAATATTCAATTTGTGTCTCTAACAGTAATGAGGTTGACTTTCCAAAAACACTGAAAGTATAGAGGGACATTTCAGAATTTACCAGACTTGGTAGAGAAATTCTGTCAGCATATTGGAAACAAAGTTTAATGGTGAATCAGAAGCACACAAGTCTTACGTGCTCCTGTGATGAATTAAAAGCAACACTTCAACTGGCTTCAAAGCATCAACAACAATCATTGAAACATACTCACTTGAGAATAATCAGGCTGCTTCACCATGCTCTGTAAGGTCTGTTGTTTTGCTGGCTTCATTTTTGTTTTCTTGCTCAGGGAAGTCCTTCTACTTCTTCCAAACGGATCAAAGCCGTTTCGATCAAACACCGAGACTGGCCTGTGCACCTTGTCCCTACATTGTACCAAGCAAACTGACATAAGACCACGGGATGAACCGTCAAAAAATACCACTTCCATCTTTGACAAAGAGCCAAATTAGATTTTGTATTACACTTACATATGTCAACACTTTCCTACTTTGGCCTTGGAAAGGTACTTCATACCATCCAACACGTGCTTTTTTTAAGGCAAGTACACACAAGAAAATTATACCACTTTCCCCAAACACTAACGTCACTCTCTACTTTACTTTTAAAGAGAAGGTAGCTGCTGCTTTACCTAGTTTCCCAGGTAGAGTATCTTGTTTCACCAGGTCTAAGAAAAAGACTGATAGCTACACAAGCCAAATAATAAACTCAGTAACGAAACTTACTTTCCTTGGCCCTGCACTGTATGTCTGAAGTAGACGCGTTCTTTGTGAACTGTCCGCTTGCCATCAATGTATCGTCTACGTGAAAAATATCACAAGCTATTATACTCTACATAAGACCCCAGAACTTCACAATGTTAACCAATTCCTGCACATACTTTTACTCAGATATAGTCACAAAAGTCTTGCTAGCAGCACAAGGCTCGTCAGCTTAATGAATAATAAAACTAAAACTATCCTAAAATAAAGCTAAAACGATCCTTCGAGATCTACAAAACTGACATAAACAATGATAGCAGATAACAATTTTTACTTTTAGCGTTGAAACTTCTTATTAGCAGTACACTTACTTTGTAAGGTAAAGCTCAGGCAGACGATTCTCTGTCATCGGAGCGGCCTCGTATAGAAACCAAGTGGATGGGTCCACATAAACTTCATCCTGGTCTTCGTGCGGTGGAGTTGGCGGAGTCCAGATCTGTTCAAGACACCATCCTGGGTTTTAATCCACTCCAAATCAAACATTGTACAAAAAAAGATGTTTTGGAAGACTTTGAAACTGCCTTATTGGCCTGAATAGCGACTCCGAATACTACATTTCCGTGGAAAATTAGAATGTTCGTAAAGTCATATTCCTGCAGATAGTTCACCAGTATCTATCGAGTTATTACTTACTGCCATCTCCTCGCCATTGAGATCGTTAACATACACCTGAGGATATACAACATGCAGATAAAATATAATCAAATCAGATTTATTTTGAAAAAAATAATTTCTTTTATTATCCAACTTCAGTCCGTGGAGTACAAAAAACACATTTAGGCATGGAACGAGTACAAATATCCTACGATATTTGTACAGTAGAAGTTATCTTGTATAATTGTTCGTTTAACACACGTCGCTAGCCCACGCGCGCTTTCTTATGAATTAAAGCGACACTCATGATAGAAAAAGAAAAAGTTGGATAATAAATCTCTCATTATACAGTTTAGTGTGCAGTATGGGTGGTCATTTTACTCGTCTTTTGTATTTCTACACGACTCGTAAAAATATCCACCCATACTACACACTAAACTGCCCAATAAGGTAAATCCATTTTGGATTATTACACTATGTTTTGAATGTAAAGGTGCAACTCGGCAGTAGACAGCTCCCCATGAAACCTCCAAATGACTTTAGCAGCCATTTATAGTACAGTGAATGGTAAAGTTGCCGGTCACCCGCATATTTTGACAACCGTGTTATATATCAGCTGATACTGGTAAGTCATCACCACAGCAACAAGTTAATACGATACAATAACGACGATTACAGTACAAATTACAGCAATAATGAGCACAGCATGGTGACTGAAAACATAAAATGAAACACCACTCTGGTGCAAACCAGTGAGTGCACAAGCTTTGAGCACACGAGTGGTGGCACTGGCGACAACGAAACTGTAACACAACTCATGGCCCCAATAGTAACGGTGTATTAATGAGGGAGGAGTTTGACATTGTCAGCCGATGGCGCTACTGGCGATGTGCAACCACAACCAAAACGGCAGACTCGAGTGACTACCGATTGTAAACAGCTGATGTGAGAAGACCACCAACTAAAACAGCAAACATGAAAAGACCATCTAAAGAGCAACAATGAGAGGGGAGCAAATGAAAACAAAACAGAACACAAAATGAAACCAGCGTCAAGACAGCGTCCTGACGGCAAAAGCAATATTGCATTGTGAAAACAAGAACAAAGCAAAAATGAGCACAGCCTTGCGACAACAAAAATGAAAACAGTACCATAATAGCAAAAGATAAGGCTAAGATCAGGGAGTAGGGACACTGTTCGTTAATTCAACATTTTCTGATGTCCAACAAGTGTTTTGCAACAGATTACATATACTGAAAACATATTGTATGGGAATAATTGGTCTATGCACAACTGGTGAATTGCCTAGCAAATTTCTGTGAATTGCCTAGCAAATTGTGCCAAGATGTGCATCAGTGTTCCAAAGAAACCAGGCATAGCAGGGACTTTTCAAAACATGACAATGTCTTACACAGATATAGTTTAAAAGTAAAACTGATGGCAAAATCGACTCACTACCTAACTGCGGCACGCCGATTACAATTACTCTACTTAATAGACCAACTTCTAAAGATACGAATATACACTGTATTGCCAGCAACTCACAGCAACTAAACGATCACCTCCATTCAGCAGCTACAGCCACTTAACTGCAGTCTTAACAGGAAATTTCTTGTTTGATTTGCAAAAAGCTGCCAACACAAATTTAATTGCCACTATCTTTAAAAATGGCGATTTTCCAAACATGTACTCGAAGTAATCCAATATTAAAAAATGTAACGGCACAAGCACAAACCAATTCTATACCAAATATACTGCCTTGAAAATCTTACTTGGTACACTTTTGTGTAAAATTTTCGTGTGCGCACGTTCTTGAAAAGCTGTGTCAGTAATTCAAGTGTTAACGTATAATATGCAGAGGTTGTTGACCGACTCTCTTTTTTGTACAAGTAGCAAATAAATAATTTAGTGAAACTATTTTCAAAAATAGCCAGAGCAATTTGCATCCAGTATCGATGCACCCGAAATCTTCACAAACGAATATTTTGCACTACCATACATGGTGATCTTGATGTTTAGATGTTAAATGTACATTCAAGTCCAGAGCACCTGACAGCTCTGCAAATGAATCCCTTGCACTGTCATGCTCTTATATAGATTGAACTCGACAGGTAACAGCAGTATTTTGGGCAGAGTAGTCTAACAAGCAGCAGAGCAAGTAGTTTTAAGAGGCGAGGGAGGGATTCTGCTATTCCCCATTTGGCCCCCTCTTTAAACAACTCCCAAGTTTAATTCTCAACGTATTTAGTTAGCGTCCAAATTTAAGTTAAAAGAACGGGTGATTTTAAAGGCTTAATCTAAAATATAATATCCAAAAACAAAAACACATCAAGAATTAGTGCTATGGGGCTTTCAAAGATACTGTATATGACTGCACAATGTAAAGGGGGGAAATTAAATGCAATACGACTTGCCTTTACCGAAGTAGTTAAAATAGTTAAAACTAGGTGGTAAAAAATGATCTCAAACTCGACAACGTTTGTAATTTTTAAACTCTTATCAAATGTCCTACTTCGTTTGAACAATTGCCATACATTTTTGCCTTAAGCGATGGTAGCAGGGTTTAAGTTTGTTTGTAAACGGATACCTCATCTTATGACCAACAACCCAACAAAAGCAGACCAACGGTTTGCAACGAACTTCAACAACTCTACAAATCGTAAAGCAAACACTGTTTTTAAAGTCACGTGTTAAAATGTCGCAATTTGCATGAGTCAACTTTCCCTCGAAGTCTAAATTGTTCGAGAATACATCAAGTTAACCAAAGAGTGTTTGATCGCTGTTCTCAACGTTTGATATGTGCTCAAACACTCGTTCGCCTACTCGATGTATTACTCGAAACCTTCTACCAACAGTTTTCTGACGTCTGTGCATTGTAGGGCTTGGTAACTGGGTTCCAAAGTGGCATGTCATTCTTACTCTTCTCTTGATTGGCTGAACGGCACAGGCAAGCATGCAAGGTGCTGGTGTCAACAACTAAGGAGGTTCACCCTTTTAGGTGACAGTTTTAAAGATTCATTGGTTTTTCTTAAATGCAAAATTCCTTCTCACCAAACTGCGTCATTTTAGAATTTGAATTGTACAGAAAACAACCAATCATTTCTAAGAAATATAAAGCACAAAATGTTTACATCGTTGCTTTAGTAGTAAACCATCGACCTTTTGAAGCAAGCCAACAAAAAAAACCAGTTTTCTTCAAAACTTTCTCGAGAATAAAAGCACCCTGAAACCCATGGACTTTTCTATTGCGATGTGGTATAAAATGTGTCCTACTAAACTTAACACAAAAACATTTAGTCTTCTGATAACGACCCAGCTTTATAAATCAGTTGGAATCATGGCTTCTTTTTCGAATTTTGCTTTAAAGTTTCAACTATTTACATAGTATCCCTTTTCTTCTATTTTGTCAAAAGATGTACAAAGTTTACAACAACAGTCACCTCTTGCATGTCGTAAGAAAGCACATAATCAAGCAGCAGGAAGAAAGAGTACCAACATGCTGTTCTGCACGCAAGCCAAACAGAAAAGGTCAAGTATGGCAGAAAATAGTTCTATGAAGCACAACTTTGGACACCAGGTACCTTGCCCTGCACTGTGAAAAACACGTCAGCCACCCCACTAGGAACAAACTGGTATGGCTGCTTTGTTCAGCAGTTGGAACAATGGTGGAATATTGTCGTGATGGAACTTGGAACTGTTGTGAAGAATGGGGAACTGCAACCATTCCAGTTCAAGAGAAGATCAGAATGACAACAACACACTTGAGATCTTTTTACATTTTTATTTTGCATAAACGGCCACCGCAAGAATGGCCTAATTTTATAGTATCAGTCATGAAATACTGCAATTTGTTTAACAAATCTAGTTGAAAAAAAATGTCTAGAATTTACATCTTGACTGACCATAATTCTCTGAGTTTTGAAGGACTGATTGTTTTGCCAAACAGCTAATGACTGAAAACAAGTTCTGTTTTTATTTGCAACATTTGTCTGAGCTGTCTTTGATACTTACTCTTTTTCAACCTCAAAAAGAGCAAATTTCAATTTGAGAAATAACAGAAATTTATTGATACCAAAACAAATGTGAGTGAATTTATAGACTAATTTGACGTCCGAAAACAAGAAACAAGACAACAACCTTAAATTCTCTTGATATGTACAACAGTTGTAAAAAATAATTATTACCAGTTTGATTGCCAAACTCAGCTGAAGCAAGCCTCAATGCACAGCACTCTAAATAAACTTAGTCCGAACTCTATTAATTTTCTATTTTTACCCAACTTTGGGTTAACTGATCTCAGCAAGAGACACTGTCAGTTAATAACTGATTACATTAAATAGACATGGGGCACTGAGCCGCACACGAAGACTTATCCTACGATTTTGAATGTCTCGTTACCCTACGAACACTGCTACAACTGCTGCTACGACTTCTGGATTCAGAGGTTGACTGCCTGCGAGAACAGCGGCTGTCACGGACAGCTCCACCATCCTGCGAAGTTTGTGATCCCGCACGAACTTTCTTAGCATCATTTTTTCTCTTATCCTTAATATTGCTGTACCTACTCTTTTTCTTGTTAATTTGTTTAGATTTGGAAGACTTTGATTTAGATTTCTTAACCTGTGTTGCATCCTCTCTGGAATATGTGAATAGAATTTCATCCTCCTCCTCAGCAGCTCGCTTCTCCTCCTCTTCCTTCAGGGCTTGAAGGTGGCCTAACTCCCAGTCTTTCTTGGCCAGTTCAACTTCTTTCTATAATGAGTATGTGACATGAAATAGTAAGACAATGCTCACCAACCCCCGACAGAAACAGCAACAACCGTAAGGTCGTCAACTTTTGATGTCACTATGGACAGCCGTTTCTGGTCAGCTTGTCCATTGCTTGCAACAGAACAAATATGCCTCATTAAACCCGGGGAAAACGTACGAGCATTTTCAGAGTTGAGACAGAACCAACAATATTAAGTGTCTACCTCTGCCGCTTTTATCTGCTCCACCGTTATGTACACACCAGAAGACTCCAAGAACCTGACTGCGTATCGTTCAACTGGGGTCAACTGAAAAACAAGTATAAAAACAGACATTATTACCACCAACCACCACACCAACCTAAGTTCAGGTTCACTGCAACAGACACTTTTAGTTCGAAGGTGTTCGTTTAGAGAAATGTAAGTCTAAATGAAAGTGTTTCAACTGAAATCAAGATTTCTTAATATCTTGTAATCTTTTGTACCTCCAAGTGCATGTACCAGACAACCAGAAACCTAATCAATCAAAGAAAATAACATGTCTTTAATCAAGTCTTGTTGTTGTTTGCTATCTTGAGTCGTAGCTAGTCTACTTCCAGTTTCCCTAACAAGTTGCATGAAACTGTGGAACAGAAAGCGTATGATGACACATTTATCTTTCATCTTCAACTTCTTAAATTCCGATTAAAGACATGCACTTAAGGATTTTTTTTGTTAAAAACGTCCGTACGGATTTCTAAGTTTGAGGTTTCTTGAAATCTAGATGTAAAAGACAAATCATAGTGAAACTGGGAAAACGGTACAGGCGAACTAGTTACCAGTATGGATCATTAAACAGAGTGACACTAGAATCTTGTTTTAAATATTGATTTCGACGTCTTTCAAAACTTTGAAAGATAAATTCCCAGAGGAATTCGTTTGTCAACACCCCACTTTTGGAACTTACTGAAGACCCCATCCCCTACAGATTCCCATTTACTCTCACAAGAGTTGACATATTTATTTTATGGATCCATACAATGACAGCAGGCCAGTTAACCCACCATTTAGGATCAACGACACACTACGAACCTGTCCTTCAAGAGCCAGCAGTTCCTCCTCTACTTTAGAATTTTCTTCTTCTTTCTGTCTATCCTGAAAGTAGCCAAAGCCAACACGATTGAATACTGATTACAAATTAATGGTCCACCACAAGGTGCCTCTAAATCCTACCATCCACTTGCATTTTGTTTTTCTTAAACCGACACACAATTATTACGCTAGTTTGCATAAAAATTCCCCCCAAAAAATCGTGTAACGTTACAAAATCCTCATCTTCTCCTCCCCTGCTGAATCCCCCTCTCCCACCCCACCAAAAAAATCAAACAAAAACACTAGAACAACATTCTACTTGGAGAGGGGGATCATTTCATGACACATGATAAGACATTTTAGTGCCCTATGATTTTAGTGAAATATCGCTCGGTATTAAACGCCTTCTATTTCGACGTAATCCAATGTTTGGTCAATCGACAAGTCATGACAAGACCCCCTTGTTTTGCTTACCCTTAAGACTGCTCTGCTAAAATAGTACTACTTGTAGTAATAAAGTTCTAATAGTTTACTAACTTTAAGTGATACATCTATGTTGGCCAAATAATGTTACATGACTGTAAGTATTTTGAGAGATAGTTCTTTGATATAAAACGACGACCTAGTTGACAAGCGTGCACCATATCTTTGTGACTGAACACAGTTGATTTGTCTCTCTCTTTGGGGGCTGTTGAACCACCGATAGATTCAACAGTTTGTAAAGAAGAAAAGTTATTCTAGCTGAGCGTCATGACCAATTCAGGAATGAATTTCCTAAAAGGCATTGGAAACACAGCAGTAAATTTTTATTCTACCAGAGATGCTGTTGAAAAACCAAGAACGTTCTTACTTTTGAAGCAATTCAAAACCTTATATGCACATTTTGATTCCTAATTTTGCCAGTCTTATCTTAAACATTTACACTCGATCACAGGGAATGCTGGCTGGATTAGTTGTTAGTCTATCAATGAAAAAACTTTTCACCTACAAGTACCCCCGTATCAGGGCACCTGCGAGCCACCAAATGTAACAAAGGAACTTTAAAAAGCGATATGTTTTTGCTTTAGAAATGGGGTCAAAGTAAATATCAGTCGAACTACAAAAAGAAAAACCTAGCAGTGGAACACTTCGGCAAGACAAGTCAGGTCATACCTCGGCACTCTCGTCAACAGGACCTTCGCTGAACTCTGCCATCTCGGCAGCCTGTTCTGCCTTCACCATGGTGGCCGCAAGTGCATCTTGTTCATCTTCTGCCTTACATAGTGCCTGACACAGAATAATTGCAAAAATAAAGAATGTTACCTAAAGATTTCTGCACCCAAAAATTCCTCATTGATAAAAAGCTAATATAATACCAAAGTATGTTAAACTTCAAGAACTAAGTATTTCGAAAAATTATAGCTGTTTCCACTGAAATACGAACAATTTCTTCAATTAGGGACCCTACATAACTTATTAAACAAACGTTGTCAGAGTGCCACCCTACCGTTCTTACTAACAAGTTACTGTAAGTCCTACAAACAGTTGCAAGTTACATTGGAAGCAAAACACCTGCTTACAAGATCATCCTCGTTTGGATTAACCCAAAATTTGGTTTACCTAAAATATATTATTCAGTGAAACAACAACCAAAAACGAATCGTACTTGTAAATTCGTGAAGCCACTTTCTTGCTAAGGTGATTATTACAATAACCCTTGAGAGAACCACTAATCTTTTCCTCCGTATTATGCTCTCACACATTTTTTAAAAGCTCAACCCTTGCAATAGACGCGAAATTTTTATTAACCCATACTAATTTGTGATTGAACACAGTTGATTTGTCTCTCTCTTTGGGGGCTGTGGAACCAGTGATAGATTCAACAGTTTGTAAAGAGGAGCAATTAATCTAGCTGAGCGTCATGACCAGTTCAGGAATAAATCTCCTAAAAGGCATTGGAAACTCAGCAAATAACTCTTGCTCCAATAATTTAAAGGCGCTTTTGTAAAAACGAGAATGCTATAAGTTTTAAAGTATTTTAAAAAACAAATGCATGCAGGCCCGTAGGTAGGGGGGGGGGGTGTGCGCGGAGTGCGAACGCACCTCCCCACGGACCCAAAAAGGTCCGCATTGGGAGGTTTAAGAAGACAATGAAGAAGCCAGAATAGGTTTATCGTAACAGTTGGTGCTACCTTAAATCGAAACGAGTAAAAAAAGGCCATAAGTCTGTTTGTCCATAAATGTGGCTTTGAAGAGTCCAAGTTTGCGAAATTTGCACCCCCCCCCCAACAAAAATCCTGCCTACGGGCCTGGCATGTTACGATTATCCATTCTGCCTGCGTGTTTGAACGCAGACGTTTTTGGTGAAAAAATTACTTCTTTGTAATAACCAAAACAAAGGAATTCCATTAAATAAATAAGTGTCCCAAGCACCAAATGGTAATGCAGAAACCCTCGAGTCTGTTTTATCACTTTGTCGATGCTCAGTCATATTGCTACATGATATTTCTCCACGTTACATCATGAAGCGTGCAAGGGTGGCAAGTAAGGAATTGGTACTATTCTACGTAGTTTGCGTCAGATCGTTGACCGAGTATGCATGCCAAGTATATCATAACTCATTACCAAACTATCTGAGCAAAGACCTTAAGCGATTACAGAAACGTGCAAAGCGGATTATTTATCCCGAGTTACGCTGAGGTGTTAGAGTAGTCTGGTCTCCAGACATCGTCCAAGAGATCTTGGATAACAACTGAACAGTTTTTCGACAAGATCGTAACCAACCAAAACCACAGTCTAAGTCGCCTACTTAAAACTAATGCCAACCGTTTCGTACAAGGCACTGCCAGAATAGCTTCATCCAGTACAACGATGTACACAATTAGTAAGTTTTTAACAATTTTGTTTTTGAACACACATTGTACATGGATTTAAACGTAGACTAGTACAAATAACTACATTTTAGCTTTTACTGATGTGTCCCCACTTTATAATACAATACCAATTTACTGATATTTCAGTCTTTACGTCTGCAAGTTTTTTGGCTGAATTATTTGTCTATCTATCCTATACATGTTATGTTTTGACGAGTCACTAAAGATTTTAGCTACTTTTCTTATCACAAAATTATTCAAGTTTTGGTTTGCCACTGTCTAGTGTTTGTAGACACAAACAAATGTGTTATCTCCGGAAGACTGTATTTCGTACAAACCTGTTCCAGGAGTGCCGATTCTGGTGGAAGTTCTGGTCCAGCTTCAGAGGTTGGCCCAACAGACTCTGCTTCTTCTATGGCCTCTTGTGGTGAAGCAACCTGTATCTGGACAGCTTCCTCCCGTTTCTCCTCAACTTTAAACAGCTCTTTGATGCTTGCCTGGAAATCAAAATCCACAAAATGAATTACTAAAGACGTCCGCTTTGACTGGGCAAGTCTTCGTGCTTTAACGAGTTTAACTCTCCAATCGACTTTAAGTAAAACCATTTCTTACACAAGCGACTTCTAATACAAATGTAAACCTTGACGTTGAACTTAACAATGCTCTTGCTGTTTGCCAAAACGAGATAACAATAACTTTTGAACCAATTTCGAAAAACTGTGTACTGGAAACGACCATTCATTTTGCTTGTTTTAAGGAGTAGATGTCTTGTGGCAGTGCATAACAAATGCTTCCCTGACACGCTGAATCCAGAAAGGTCACATTAAAAATTAAATAGCATCTTAATCTTAAAAATAAGGAGACATGGAAAATCACGAACCCTAAAACCACTGGAGGCTGTCTAAAAGCAGATGTAAGGAATTCCAGCGTCTCTCTTATTTCAAGAAATTTAAAAGCTCCAAAGTTTTTCTTCAGAGAGACATTTTGCTAATAGAAAAGCAAAATATCCGATTTAGTTGATTCTAATAACAAATCAAATTACTGTAATTCTAACTCAAAAAAAATAAAGAAAAACCCATGACTGCAAAATCAACTGGTTTCTATTCTAGATAAACTTTCTGTGAGCCTTTATGTTCATCAACTGAAGGCCTGCACTGACGTTTGGCTCTACTGCCATAAATCATTATCAGCCGGTTTACCTCCTTAAAAAATGCTGTTGTAAAATTGCCACCCTCAATGGCAATATCGCCCAGCAGTCTCTTCTGGTTTGCCTTTTTCAAAATGTTCTCCTCAATAGTCAGCTCGCTGATAAGTCGGTAGATATGGACATCTCTGGTCTGACCAATACGGTGGCATCTGTCCTGCGCCTGTGCATCCATGGTGGGGTTCCAGTCGCTATCATAGAATATCACTGTATCAGCACCTGTCAAATTCACACCCAGACCTCCACTTCGGGTAGAAAGGATGAAGATAAAGATACGAGAATCTGCATTGAACCTCTCCATCAGAATCTGAAAATCAAAAAGTTCCAACAATTATTATATTTGTGTTTCGCTACAGGGTAAAACATATGTTTAAAAATCGGTAGAAAAAGAGACCTCTGTTATTTCACAGGAAACGCAATGCAGAAAGTTGTAGCTGCCTGTAATTATGTAGCAACTACCCGAATTCACAAACAACTACCATTGGTTTGGTTACTGTGAAGATGTAAATCAAGCTGATCAATTCTCAACATCTCACCCTGTATTGTCCAATGACAAACGCATCACTCATACACGTCCTAGTACTGACGTAGATGAATTATTTTCCCTGACTTTCCAGGTCCAATTTACCAGCAAAATAACGAACTGAACAGTACAAGCGTAAATGTCTCTGACATTCAGAGACCTCTGAAAACGTTTTAAGAATTCCCTGACATTCTACGTTTTCGCAGACTGCGGGGACACTGTTAAAAAGTCTGACACCCTGGTTAGGTTACAACAATTTCAACTATATTGAGCACCAACTTTGATGATAAAAAGTTTAGCAGGCTTCTAAAGAAATTGAAGAGTGGCCAAGTACCTGTCGCTGTTCAACTCTTGTTGTACCATCAAGTCTCAGGTAAATATGGCCGTGATAATTCAAGAATCTCTCAAGAACATCCAGCATCTTTGTCATCTGAGTGAATATCAGAACTCTGCAAACAAAGAAAGCTAGCTGGTGAGACAAAAACGTCAAACAAAAAAAGTGTCAAGTGACTAATAATAACAAAGCTTCTATTATTTTATGAGCTATTGCTCCGAGACGAAAATTGTATTTTCATGACCTACTACATTCTATGGATTTCGGCGAATTATCTTGCACTTCTGAAAAACCGTTCAAACAATTTCCCAAGATTTTACTGGAACTATCAACTTAGAAGGTCAAAATGAATGTATTTTTAAATAAAAAAATCTATTTTACATGTAGCATCAGACTTAATTCCCCTGTCAGCTCAGAACTTCAACTTGTTATCACAAATGTTCAAAAACACGGACCATGAAGTTGACTCATCATCTGCTGACTAAGGAGTTACTCTCCCAATGTTACAGTTACGAATTCACTGTACATAATTGTTTAGATGTAAATTACACTTTGATGTGGCTCACACTTTCACTGCGACAGAGATATTCCATGTTATCATGAAGTACAAACTATGTTTTGTCAATAATCTGCTTTCAAATACACTGTAAATACTATTTAAATTTTATTTTATGCTAGTGGTCCTTGCCAAACACTTCCAAAGGATTCTCAATACTCAACACTTCTGAAGATTTTTCAAGATCTTTCGAACATTTCCAAACATTCCCAAAGATCTACGAAACGCTTTGATAACTCCATATGTGTTTCACCTAAACTTCTACAAACATGTAACAAAAACAACTGATGAGAAATTATTGATCTTGATTGTCTTATTAATTTTAGGAAGTGTGAAGTTTCTCTTGCTTTTTAATTCTTAACAATATATGGTTCCTATTTTCCTTTGCTTTTAAAAAAATTTAAAAAATGCCTGTAAACAATAAAGTGTTGCCACTCTTTAAAGTTAAGACTACTCTCTGTCAATGATAGTAAGCAATGAAAAAGGTCTATCAAGATAAATTTGTACCTGTGTTTCTCACTCTTGAGTTTTCGCAAAAGTACATCCAGCGTCTGCAATTTTCCTGTAAACATGAAATGAATTAAATATCTAATGACTATTGCATAAAAGGCCTTCATACTTATCCCTTTAACTGGAACAAGATGAAAAAGGCCAAGTATTTTCAGATTCAAAAGTTTGAAATAGAACGACTTAGTTCCATAGTCAGCTCAGAACTTCAAAGTGCTATCACAAATGTTCAAAAACACGGACCATGAAGTTGACTCATCATCTGCTGACAAAAGCATCGTTCTCTCAATGCCACCATTCTCCAACAAAAACCGTCAATTCTGTTGGGGAGTGGCAAGGTGGAGCAAAAAAGAAAAAATAAATTTGCATAATAACACTTCAAAACAGCCAGGAAAGTGTGACATGTTGTTTTTTAATCCAAAAACGAATGAAAAGGGCACTTTCACAGCTTTGCACATGCGCGAGCTGTGTTGCAGTTGTTGAAAAATTTCGAACGTCATACGGGCCAAATTTTGCCGGAAAACAAAATGCCATTTTGGCACAAGACCCAAGTGCAATTAAAAGAAAATAACTTATCTTAAAACATTCGATATCAGCAATGTCATTGGTCAGATAACGCTTACAATGTAATACTGAAACGTTCTATAAGTACTGTAATTCTGGATTTCAAACACAGTATTTTCTGTGTTCCCTTTCAACAGTTTTTTCCACTTATTTTTAAACTATATCACTCTAGATACACAGATTAATTACACTGTTTAATATTAGTTTCTAGAAGCTTTATCACCACCTAGTAGATATACCTGTTGCATTTTGGGATTTCATTTGCTCTATTAAGGTGATTAAACACGTTTTCAGTCTAGCTGAACTGTTTTAAGGTGTTCTGGAGCTGCCCTACTGACATCTGTGTGTAAGATAGTTACTCAATCAAGGGGCTGCAGGCATAAGTTTACGAGGCCAGAAAAGGATCATCACTAATACCACATTTCAAACCAAACATCACAGTACATACCACAGTCGTACTGGATAAGCCGCAGTTCTGGGAACTGAGTTTTGGTTCTACTCGTGATGGGATGCAAGCAGGCAGTCTTAGAGATCAAGCTCTTGTGAAGGGTTTCCTTCAAGTGCTTCTCTCTTATCAAGTGACTCGGTGCTCTGTGGGATGCGTGCAACTGGATGCGAGGTGCTTCTGCTTTGGGCACCACAAACACAAATCTAGAAAACCAAATGGAAATGCAACAAAACACAGTTACTATTTTATTTTTCAAACTATCTTCAGTAGTAATATCTCCCATTTTGTAGCTTGATTAACTGTTTTTAAAAAATATTGAAATTACATCTTACTCCAAAACTTGTATATTTCTTTGGAAGTTCCAAAAACCATGTTTGGTAGGTTTTTAAAACTGGATTTAACTTGACCTGTCCTAAAACCGTGTTTTATTTCTGCATCAGTCATCTATTTTTTAGAGTTCATTAAAGAAAATGTAGAAACTTTAAGCATGCAAGTGAAGAGCCATCAGAAAACTAGAAAGGGATTCTAAAATCCCTGGATTGGCTTTAGATATGACTTAGTAATCTATTGCTTTGCTAAATATTATGGCAATAGTCCAGTATTTGATCAAGTTGTGACTCTTTGTATTTTCTTAACTTGTGCAAAATATTTCACGAAAATTGATTTTGAAGAGTGTATTTACTTCTGGTAAAATCATTTGTTTGCAATATCTCAGCAACAGTTAATGATTTTCGAAAAAAATTGTCTTACAGTAGGTTACCTATTGTATATTAGTTAAACTTTAGTGTTGATGTCTGACTCACTTTACACTGCAACCATAATCAAACTTTTCCTAACAAAAAACTTCAATTTTAGCTAACAACTTCTCTACATGTAGACTTGTAGACTTATCTCAGTCACATAACTAGATCTTTCTCCAAGCCTAGTTGCTCTTTGTTCAGCTCAGATTTCTGCAGTGTTAAGTAGCTGAAAGTAACAACTCCCCTGTGGAAAGGAAACTAATCTATTGCAGGAAGCCCTCCAAAACAACTTTTAGGTAATAGTATATAAGACACTAGTATTCATCTGTACAGCCAAGACTGGAGCAAGTTGAATTAAGTGTCTTACTCACAGACACAACACAGTGGTCTGGCCAGGGTTTAAATTCCCTACCTTTGGATTTTGAGTCAGAGTCACTAATCACCCAAGTAACTGCATTGCAGACACTCAGTCACATACCGTTTGACAATCTGTTGCAGCTGATCCAACCTTTGCAAAGGAAACTTTATGACGTCCCCAAGAAAATCAGATGTTGGGCCTAGTCTGTGTTGATCAAAGGCTTTTAAACTGATGTCCTTCACAACTGACACAGCAGCAAACAAATCCATCCCATACACTGGTTGGGCCTGACAACGTCTACTGTTGATCACAGCAAGTCGAGCCAGTTTCTCTTTGCGTTCTTGGCTCTGTCTTTGCACAACCTTTGGCTTTTGAAAAAAAAAGTCATTCAAAGTTGAACATTAATTTTAACACCTCCAGGCCCACGTTTACAGATGTCTGTACAGTTCAAGTGCCAGCTCAGAACTTCAATTTGTTATCACAAATGTTCAAAAACACGGACCATGAAGTTGACTCATCATCTGCTGACAATATACATAATGTGCTGCTTCATATATACCACAAATAATAAAATACTCAAAAATATAACTTCAAGTTCAGCAGAAGACCACTGGAATTCTAAAACATTGTGCTATTTTTCACAGCATCTCAAAAACGCAATCCTTGACCCTGACAGCCACAGCGTATGACAGCATATGGATTTCTCAAAAATAATTGGGCCCAGAACAGAGTAATGGGGTGAGGGTACTTAACCAAAAGTGTTTGTAAGGAATATTGCCACAGCTCTCGAACCCGGACCCTATTTATCATACAAATGCCCTGAATTTGCCTTCTCTAATGTCACAGGGCACCCCCTCCCGCTGTATATTATTACTGGAGTGTCCCACTGGGGCAAGTTACTGACCTCATTAATGCAATATTGAGCACCACAAGTTTGTTTTATCAGTATTGGTAAAAAAACATCCCACACTTACTTATAAGGCATTTTTAGAGCTCTTTCAAATTGATTATTTTGTGGCAAAATTCCAACGCACAGAAGAAAACCCAACACTAGTTTTTTACAGCCAGAAGTGATCAATCCTACAAAACCTTTGCCAAAGCACTGACTTACCAAGTAAAAGGGAGATTTTATATCTACAGTTTTATCAGCACTTCCATCAAGAGCAATCTTCTTTGTAGGAGAAACTGCAAAGGGTTTGGGATACGTTGCATCCTTCTTGCTTCCTGTAACATTGTTCAGATGATCTCTGTGTGCAGCACCACCAGGTGCAGCAGGCACAGATTGGGGTTGACTGGGATCAAACTTGATTTCATGGCTATTCCCTGGACTTGGGCTAAACCCAGCACCTCCGGGGTAGCCAGGTGCAGCTGGGAACTGTCTTAAGTTGGAGCTAACATGGGTAGCACTGTAGGGAGGAGGGGGTGGCAGAGCCCTGGAATACTCTGTTGGCAGATAGCCCATGCTGGTTCCATTGAAATCAAATCCGGGACTACTCTGCCTAGTTGAATAACCATGTGTGTGGTGGTCAGACCCTGCAGAGTATAATCTGTTTGGTGTTGATAACAAAGAACCACTGAAGGGTTGTGTTCCAAAGCCAGTAGATAAGTCAGAAGCCCAGCTTGGTTGCGAGTAGGATCCAGCTGGTGTGTATGGGTAGCCCCCCCTATGTTCCTGCGCATGTGGATAGGGTGGTGGATGTACATAGGGAAGATACGGCAACTGTGCATGAATGCTGTTGGAAACTTTGGACTTGGTTGCTACTTGGCTGATCTGAAAGGAAGAACCACTAAGTAGTGCTGGAGGCCGATGTTTTGCAGGTGGTACAATTGGCCGTGTTGTTTCAGGACTTGAGTCAATCTCCACAATCAATCTTCTTGGTGTCTGCAAACATCGTGTGCGGAATGCAGCATAGCTCGTCACCTCTCTCTCTACATCAGCTAGTGAAAGGTTGAGGTAACCAAAGTTGACACAAGTAAATGGATTGTAATCAAGAGCTGTCAGTACCAGTGATGCTGTATAGTAAACAATGCAATCCATCTGGAATGCCGATACAGTTGGTCTGGTCTCAAAAAGATCTGGGTGATTACAGACCTGAAAACAACAACAAGAAATAATTATCAGTTACTTCTAAACAAGTGCCAGAATTATTCTTTGACTTATAATATACAATTTCATATAGATTAGGGTATAAATCTACTTGGGCCTAATGTTTGGAGTTGGTCAATGCTAACCAAGAGTTAGTCTGGTTTGCTTCCTTGTTTTATTCTTACTATTTTTTAGTCAGTCTTGGCTGAAACTTGGAGTTGACCAGCAAAGTCAAACAAGCCAGTGACTGGCAAATTTGGCCACTTACTGAACTAAACCTGTTGTCCATTTCAGAGCCACCTACAGCTGTACTTGACAAGTTACACCTTTTACTTCAAAACAGAGTGACAACCAAGTTTCCAAACTGGGTTTCCTTCAAGTGCTTTAACAATACCATAAACTATTAGTTGCCAATGCAGCTAGGGGAGGTATTCGGGCTGACAAGTTTTCTACCAACTGTGTTTGTACATCAAGTCTGTGTTCCAGTGCAGTACAGTTCAGTTGGTCTCCTTACACAAGGATTCGGTCAATCATTCCAAATATCAACAGTGTTCTAGCTAGGCCAAAACGGAAGGGCACAGCACCCTGTCGTTTTGATCCAGTGCCCTGTAGTTTTCAGAGCCTATGCCGAAAATGTTGATATTTTCAACTCAGTGTTTCTCGAATGCAATCCATTTTCATGATGCCTGCAACATTTTATGGACGAGGAGACCTGGAACGAACTCCACTTGCTGGCCGACGTGACAGGATTCAATATGGCGTGAAATGTTTGCACGATCTCTTCTTACGCAAATCTTGTTGTATTTGTGTGAAAAATCAGATGATAAATGAGTGGATCAAACCTTTATAAAGCCCAAATGGAAAATTCTTCATGTAAATTATTTTGTCATCGAAAAACTCAAGAAGATATGGCAGGTTTTGGATCGCGATTATACACCTGTGAAATTCGAGTTGAATGAGAGATGGATCTGGACTGAAATGATGTATGAAGCTAGGCAAACTTTTTGTCTTGAGTTATTCTCCTTGTTTCATAAAATGGGAGTTGTTTGACTTTGTATTTTTTGTGTTGTTGTGCTAATTACTTGCTATGAAAACAAAGATTCCGAAAAAAAACGCGCATCTCAATTTCAAAGGCAAAGTTTTTAAAAAAAGAAAAAGGGCACATTTTCTGTACAACAGGTAATACTCATGAATATTAATATTATGTAAATTAGGGTACCCTGTCATTTCTTTTAGCTAGCTAGAACACTGTATCAATTTCTGTATTCAACAGAAATGGCTACACCAATCACTCTGATGATCATTTACACAAGCAAGAGCATACGTTTATCAATAACAGAAAGCTTTCAAAATGCACCAAACAATCAACTTTCATTCATGGTGGTATCTAATTAGATTTGTAGCCAGATTCCATGCAGCAAAACCACTTGCACAAATTACAATGAGCAGGCAGGCTCAGAAAATCCAGACTTAGACTGACTGTGCAGGTGAACCAACCCTCACAGCTAGAACCCCTTTATGATCTGCTGGTGAGAAGAGCTTGCCAGTGACTACAGGAATAAGGCCCTGTTTACATGTAGATAGGGCTACCCTCCTAGTAGGGTTACCCCATTAGTAGAGCTAGAAAATAGCGCCATTTTACATGTGATATCATGTGGTAGGGCTATCTCTTCCGCCGTTGCCTGCTGA
>JAOBYE010165553.1:2594-18148 GCA_025403585.1 Parazoanthus swiftii
AAGGCATTTTTCTCTTGCCAAGTTTGGGTTTAATAACTGTTACCTCTTTGGTATAATGTCTCCATGAATGGAACTACTTAAAAACGGTTAAAACTGTGCAGGGCCATCTTAACCCGGTGCTCAAGCACAAGAGATCAAACCGTGTTTGAAACACTGTACCGGCTTACCAAACTTTATCAAATTACAGCTTGTCATGTTGACTATTGAGGTTGAAAATGCCGATTCGTTTACGCGAGTTTTTGCAGTAGAGTCGCAGAATCACAGGCACGGAACTCCGTCTGTATTCAGTTTGAGTCGGCAAAAGAATCAAAACTTTTTAGAACAATAACCGATCTCTAAGAATACCATTCGCTGCGCCCATACTATTCAAAGTCTTCAAAATATACTGACAATCAGTCTGAACATTTCATTACACAGGATTAAAATAAAGTTGCAGTAAAACTTTTACAATAGGTCCTGCCAAATATGTATGAGTTCAAACAAACCTGCCTTGTATTGACAAAAAATTAAAGCCAGACAGTAAATAAAAATGGACTATTGAACGATGTTAGATGAATAAGATGAATACGGTTTCGAAACCAAATCAAAGGAATCCAGCATTGTCCAACGCTAATTGACAATCCATGGTATCTCTTTTATTCAACAACGCTGGACGTGGATGTTGGATACTTTAGACTAAACTTTACATCAAGCTGCCTGGCAACTATAAATAGGCTTCGAATAACTTTTCTGTGTAGTTGACAACTGAAACAAATGGTTGTCGAAATTTAAACTGAATCTTGCAATAAATGAATAAAAATGTCCCTAAGCTAAGGTCAACGGAGTTCTAATCTTATTAACAGTGGAATACCAACTTTCAAGAACCTTTGTCGTAACAGTTGAAACTATCGTTTTTAAATGAATGTTAGTCCGTGATTGATTAAAAGTTTAAATGGCTGTTTTCACCTTTCACTTTGTTTAGCTTTGTTTAGCTTTGTTTGAGTTGGCGAGATCGACAGTTGTCTGTCATTCCCATCAGTTATCGAAGGAAAATGGCTTCAAAAAACCAGCTGGTTTCTAATCAAGATAAATTTAGCTTATAAAGCGACTGTGATCCAACTGCAGACATAATTTGTAGTCCTGAGGACACTTCATGCATGGTCTGAATATTGGTCTGAATCAATTAAACTTGCTATTCTTCGTTCAGTTTTACGTGTGCAAATATGGGATAATAATTATGTGTTGCGTTTACAAGTTGTTTTTATCTATGCAAGTTTGCATTCTATTAAGTATCTTGCTTATTCGCATGTACGCTGAACAAACTCGCATCAAAAAATCAGTTTAAATCCATTGTAAATAGTTACAAACAGCGAGCAAAAATATGAAGTCGAGCCGTTCAAACTATAAACCCATTAGTCATAACATTATTGCGACATTAGTAATTAGCACTTACTTGCATACTGTTCAACAAGCTGAAGGCAGCACTTAAGTGGTACTTTACTTTCAGGCTTTGCCGTCTTTATACGGCGACACAAAATGAAGCTCGTGTGTTATCTCAGCTCTCTCTTTCACTGAGTTTCAGCGCGTCATAATGAAAGCTAGTGCTTGACACAGTTTAACTTTGGAAGAACCTCTCTGACATTAACAGACAATTAAAACTCATAACAGTTTTAAAATTCCAGTGAAGTGTGCAAAGCTTTTGTCCTGGTTATTGTTCGGTTAGCTATAAGGCAGGAGTCCCTGGGGTATGAAATTCATCAATATATTTTCTTCATTTACTTAACTAAGGTTGCCAACCGCGCGAGTCCGAGTGAGGTGCAAATGACGATTTTTAAAGTAAAAAATAAGTGTGAATATAAAAAGGAGAGAGTGCTGAGGAATAAAAGGATTTTTCGAGTTCGGCAGCCAGTGCAGTTTTATAACATTCAAGAGATATTGTTCCATTACTGAAGTAGAGTTCCATTTCTTGACTGTCCTGGAAAAAATTCTACCTGTAAGTATTACAAATCATTTTGTTACGCGAACTACTTTAATCTATGAAGCGTTTAGGGTGAAAGGAGCATAGCTCTAGATTGGCGTTTGATGTATTCTGGAACGGGGGATTGAGCCTTTGCCATAAAAAAATTGTACACCATTGACAGGAATGGCATTTTTCTTCTTTGCTCGAGAGAGATCGTTTACTAGTTCCTGGTTTCCCAGCATAATGTACAACATTACCCTACCTATTACCCTAACAAACCTAGCGGCTCTTCGTTGAGTTTCTTCCATGTCTCTTAAGTAATACTGAGTGTGAGAATTCCATTCACAGTAAGGGTATCCGAGGCGTGGTCGAACTAGGATGGTGTAGGTTTGTTTTGTTCGATTAAAAAGAGGCGTTTTCAGGTATTTAGGAAAACCAAACTGGCAAACTGATACTCAACCTCCACATTTGGTTGCAAGTTGACTCGTGTAACACGGCCTTAGAGGAGGTTCCTTAAACCGTCTAGTACTGTTTTGATTGGTTGTTGTAGTTTTACATTAACGATATTGTAACTTTACGTATAACTAAATTATTTTGCCAGTCCTAAATTGATGTGACAACGTTGAAGAGTAATAAAAGAGGATGTTGGTGTAGACTTGAGCATCGCTTAAAGACTGCCAAGGATGTTGCAAGTGAATTGTATAAAGGGGGAGCTTGACACCTTATTTTTTGGTGTAAAAAAGAGGATTTGATGAAAAATTAAGAGGGAAAAAAAGTTTAAGAACGCAATAAACACTGTTCCTAAGCGACCAAGTGACACTCTTTGGATAAAGTACGAGCTGGCGTTCGTATATTAAACACTAACTCATGGCAAAAGTTCGTTTTACTTGTTAGGTTTTAAAAAACTAAAATTCCTTCAAAATCAACAACTTTTCCACCCACATTACACATAATTTTCTAATTCATCTTCAAAATTTTTCAAAATACTTGTAGATCTTCATCAGCTATGGTGTTATGTCGCTATGATTTAAAGTTTTGATTCTGCAAATTGAATCCGAGATATCAACATATTATGATGTAATTGCGCGAGAATTTTTCGACAAATAAAAGGTTAATCGCCCCCTTAACACTTTGATTTTACTCTCTTTGCTTTTATTATAACCCCTTTGCCCCTTGACAGTTAAAAGACAAATAAAGAGCACCCTCGTAAATGTTAATTCAAAACATTGCTTGTCAAGAGTTGAACCAGTTCGTTTGAAAATATAGCATTTAACTACCAAAATATGCAAATAGTGCGAAAGCACAATCATGACTTACGAAATTGCCTTGACCATCAAATTGGCATTTTGGCATGCTTGCAAATTCATCTGGATTCTTTTGACACTTTTGGTTATATCGCCTTTAAGTAATTAATTAAGTAAAAGTATAGGTCCGAGAAAAGACCAGACGTCTAATCCGGGTTTATTTTTAAAAACCTTGATTGTTAAAATCGATGAGAGTTCGGTCTCCGCGAAACCAGCAGCAAAAGTCCAAAGACAGGCAGACAAACAATGACTACAATTGTGACTATGATATCCTTCCAAATAACAAGTGATGGTTCACTGATAATTATGTCTCCAAGTATAACAGTAGCACTTCGATTTATGTCTTTATTAATAGCCCTTGACAAAAGAACGAAATTGGCTGAAGGAAAGATTTAAGAGACCACTTTCATAAAATGCCCCAGAGACCATGAACTTAATTTGAGTCGAGGCCAGTAATAAGCAGAAATACAGCTGCAAACGTATGACAACCACGAACTTAACCTTGGCTTAAGTTTTTGTTTATAATGGCCACTGGGGCATACTACTAAACCAACTCTGTCACTCACTGTATGTTTTCTGGGCACTTTTCAAACTTAAGACATGTTAAGACAACTGCTTCGTTGCTGTCTCATTCAAAATCAATTCCGAGCTCCAAAACCATCTTACAAACTTCGGTTCAAGCTCACGACTAAAGCTATTAATGAATAAAGCTGATTAAGGCCTGTAACATAACAAATGGTGCAAGCTGCAAATGTTCATACATTAGACACTCATGTCTACTGTGATACTATACCGAAGTACCTTCACAAAGTCACTGTGAAAATATGCAACTTATCCTATGCTTTTTGATACGTTGACTGTCCATTATCACTCATTGCTAATGTGGAGTAGTAACCCCGGTTCGTTATCAGGAGCAGTAGATTATCTGTCGTGTTCATAAACTGAAAACCTTTTCATTTTTTATCAAGAACAAGTAAAATTTTAATTGGCTCAGGCTTAATTTTTTAAGAAATTCGAGGCTCAAAATGTTCTTATTTTGTTCGAAAATCAACTAAAACGCCTTTAGGTGCTTTTGTATGCTCTGTTTTGCTAGCTTGTGATTTGAGGCAGATAGTATCTTCAGTATTAAAATAACTAGTATGATAACAACACTTTAATCTACTGTGTGAGGCTGAGTGTAATTGCTAGCTTGCTGCAATTCACCATTCTTTTTATTAAAATTTGATTTTTTTCTTAACATTTTCATTTGTTCTCATCATGAACTGACGGTTTGTTCCCAATAATAAAAGTGTGTACAGGTAACTGCAACTGCAAGAGTGTGACGGAATTTATAGACTCATCCTTATTAGTTTCAAGGCCAAGGGCAATAAATAAGATTAGTCTCGGGTTTCCGAGGATCCGGCATTGACTGACGTTTTACTGCGTGATCATAAGACATAAGCCAAAAGGACCGTGTCAAGCCGCTAAAAAATTATAAACTACAGGAATTGTGGCCAAACGTTGGCTTTGAAACACCAGCTATATGGCAGAGAAAAACAAGGAAAACAGTTCTATTTTTTGTTTTGCTTCAGCTTTCAAGTTTTAGACTTTCTAATCTTAAACTAAGTTCCAAACCTTGAGGTTAACTTGGAAAATCGGAACAGGGCAGACCTCAGTTGGAATTTGGCCCTCAAACCTATGAATTTACACTAAAAAAACAAAACAAAGAAAATTCAACACTAGTCACTAAGAGTACCAGCACTGCTCCAACTGCTTGGTCTTGTTCATCATTGAATACCTTGATTGCCGTCTTAGAGTTTGTGAGTAAATTCTTATCAATGCTTCGTTCCGGAAATTTTGAGCACTAAATATTGAAGGTTCCAAATTTCGTTCCAAGGCCCGGCTTGCCAAGGGAACTTCGTGCTCTCACTCGTACGGTATAATGTACAAAATATTTGCTCAAAAGCCTATACGACTGCCTGTCAAGTACAGAAATTAATACAGGTTTGATTCCGGACTGAATTTGATGAGGAGTTTCAATCATTTCGGCCCACCGTTACATTCAAAAGTAAAAAAACCCTGACTGAGAAAGCGAGATGTCACCCGAAACCGTGAGGCTTGGAAGGTCTGACGTTCTTGCGTTAACTAAGAGCGCAACAGTAACATTTGATTAAAGTTCTTTGTTAGGACTCCTTTGTGTACATGTCATGTTAAAACACATATAGATGTTCGTAGCTAGCACTCAATACATTGAAGTTAAACTAAAACTGAAAATCATTTGTCAGTTCTATTAAATCAAGAGAATTTGAAAAGATTGCGGACTTTTCAATTTCTTGGAAGGTATCTCAACTCCAGCGAGTTACGACATAATGAACAATGAAGCAACGGTTCGATATAAGGTCAAACTCGCACCGTCTACTGCAATAGAAGGTATCTGAGTTATCGAATATGAAAATAAGACAGTTGTTCTACCTGCATTTCGAAGACGGATTCTATGAAGAGCTTGAAGAAATGCTTCCGTCAGTGCACACATCCACATAGGACAGCGTAACCAGTTTGTTCGATGTGTTCTGATTGTGCACGGCGATAAAGTGGTGATGTATGTGTCGATGTCTATCGGGGAGCTTAACACTTAACCTTCTGCCCCAACACTAACAAAATATTAAACCGAGCATTTTTTCAAGTCAGCTTTGCATCACTTAAAATCAGCTGTTTGTCTTAAAAAACTATCTGGTGATTTCAAACGTTATTACTATTCGCATCAGCTAGAGAGTATTTTATGACTTTTAACAGGAAAGTGTTGGTTCTAAAATGAACAACTCAAAAAAATGCAATCGTTAAATATTGTCTTGGCAGTTTTGTTTTGTGTCCCCTGTTCAGTCATACCGAGCAAACAAGTTTACATTTTTACATCAATCAATCTCATCAATCAAGATCTTTATTTAGTCACGATAAAATTTAAAGCATCAAGCTTGTGGGGTCGTGAATTACAATTTAACAGTTAAACTAAAAACCTAATTTACTTTTACAATGTCTGGCTACCTACATCAGTAATATCCCTTTCATGGCAATTGTAATTTAAAATATACTTTAGCTTTTATGTCACACATTTTATTTGACTTTTAAGCACCCCTTCCCCCTCTGGATACTCAGTCTCGCAGCTGAATGGGCCATCCTAGCTCAGTAGCTGATGCTGTGAAAGTTACGGTTATCTATCTATCTATATACGACTTTTGTTTAATAAAAGAATTATTCAAATTTTTAATTGCATACAATGTAATTTGATTAGGAATAAAAAGGAACAGTTATTATCTATTTTTAAATCATTGGACTATTATTTTTCGCAGATATAAGTTGGAGCCGTGACCACTGTCTTATAGTCATATAGAGTGTGGTTTTTGTTATTGGTTTCAGTTCAGTTGCTCCGACGCGGGCACTTAATTATTACAAACCTGAAATCTTTTAATCCGTTTTCCACTTCCAAAGTTATAATAATACCCTGAAATCCTGTAACGGATCACATTTGAACCACTCATATGTTTCAGCATTTCCAAAACAGAACTGTTTTCAAGATTTGTATGCTGTATTTTCCGTTTTAATGAGTTTTAAGATAGGATCGCGCGTGAACGAACTTTACAAGAAGTAGTTGTGACTGCGTATTGCTCGACTCGGAAATTACTGAACTGCAAGAATCCATCGGACTGCCAAATTGGAGTCAGGTCAAAAATTTTCTAACCCGACTATTTTAAATATGTACTTTTGCGTATAGTCTGTGGTGCTGACTCCCAACCACAGACCCTTTTTTAATTGTGTAGGTCGTATAGTTCCAAATTAACCGGCTTCTATGCGTAATCTATGTTGCATAGAGTAACACTGACCTCTTTCGCTTGTTAAGAGATAGTTTCAAATTTTCGCGATTTGTGGAGCACTCATCGTTAGTATCCTTAGTTATGAGAGATTCTCCGAGAGAGCTACCTTATTCGTTGGATTTTTTTTGCTCGCTGCCGTTGATAAACTGACGTGCTACCAGTAGGGCGGTGAAAGACAATAATCGGGTAAGTAAGCAAAATCAAGATATGATCATTGATAAATCCCAAGACTGTCAATTGGCCGACATTCAAGGATGCGTTCCAAACAAATTGGGTAACGCTGGAACGAAGCCAGGGCTGAAATTGAAGTCTGTCACAGTATCGATCTAAGTGAACTCCGAAATGTGCCAAAACTCAAAAGCCCGAGTGCGATAAGCAGTGAGAGTGATTTTGACTGCACCGTGTACAGTGCAGTGCACGTGGCCCGTGTGCGGCGCGATTTATCGCATATATTCTTCAACTGAAAATAATCCAGTTCTGTATTCGTAGCGAGTTGCCACTGATTACAATGACTAAAGCCTCGTTTTTGCAGAGTTAGCCTCTACTTGATGTTAAATATTTATAAATACTAATGTAGATAGGAGCTATATTCAACTCCGTGTACTGACTTCTAATCGTTCTCGCTTGTGTTCATGTATGTTCAACACCAAGTCGAGACTAACGCTTAAGAAATGAGTCTATGGTCACTGTAATCAGCGGTAACTGAGAATAAAAAACTACTGAAGGCACTCTGCCGACAACCGTGCAACTTAACTCATCCAAACTGCAAGCACCAATAGTTATAGAACGGTAACTTTGCAATCACATAGTAGGTGCCTTGGTTTTCATGCATCAGTGATCACCGCTGGACCAACTTGGATTGACTTGGACTGCATTTCGCGAATTTTCATGGTGGAAAGAATACAGTGTACAGGCCCGTAGGCAGGAATTTTGTTGGGGGGGTGGAGGGGTGCAAGTTTCATAAAATTGGACCTTTTTTTAAGTCGTTACCATTTTTGGTACCGCTGTTACGGACAAACCTATTCGGTCTTCTTAAACCTCCAAATGCGGACCTTTTTTGGGTCCTGGGGGGGTGCGTACGCACGGGCGCACCCCCCCCCCCCGCCTACGGGCCTGGTGTAGTCAAAAGAAGAAGTAAATCATTTAAATGTAACATAACGTAGTACAAGCACAACTTGCCTTTTCAGGCCATCGTAGCTTTTCAATGCGTTTTGAACTTTCTTGTTTACAGTTAAATTAAGCTTGTAATTGTGGGATCGTTACGTGCATGATTGTAGGACTGGAGCTGTAGCCTGTACTAACTAAAACTTAAAGTTTTATTTATGCTTAATGACTAAATGGACGAGAGCCTTGGTTTTCATAGTTTTTAAACGATATAAATTCTTTTGGCATTTGTTTCATCATTTCAAAGTCTTCTGTTGATACAATTAATCTTAGTAAAGATATATGATTCTATCGCACAACTTGAAGAACATCAAACATAGTTACTTTGTTTCAGCTGGCATAAAATATGTACTTATAATACACGTTTTTCTTGGTACTTGAACTGCAGCACTTCTTCATGACTGTAACCAACAGATTTATAAAATAAACTAATAAACTGTTTAACGCCCGCTCTCTATTAAATGCCTCGTATCTAATAGACGCCCAGGTCAAAAGAGGATTTTCAGTTAGATGCCCATTTCCATTATACGTCCCGTATCTAATAAACACCCCTCCCCCAAGGGGGCGTTTACTAACTATTAAAATTGAATGTGTCACATGTTTTGAAACATTACGCGAGGTGAAGAAATTTTGACTTATCTTCACTAGTTGCAGACTGTTGCAACAGTTACTCGCCTTATTTTGTTCAACTGCACTAGTTACACGTAGTTCTGTTGGCTGGAAAGCATTTATTAAGAAATGTAAAATAGGGATATTAAAAAGTGTAAAACATCAATTGTAAAATTAATGCCTCTCTCCAATAGATGCCTCTTATCTATTTAACGCCTCACCCCAAACCCTCTTAAAATTAAATAACCACCCAAGGCATTAAATGGATCATTTACGGTAATTTGAAAGCCGCCTGTTGAGCCACGAGGTTTAAAGGGTCTTTCCAGTTCCTTTCAAGAAGGACGAATTTCTTAGCAATTTATGCTACATCTCATCATCTTGATGAAGCAAAAAACCCACAAAGTAAAAACTTAATTGTTCTTTAATAATTTTAAGAAATTGACATATTTATTCATATATATTATCTAACTTTCTATATACATATTGTGAAGGCCTGTTCATAATTTTCAATAATGATTTTTGCAAGTGTACAAACTGTACTCTTTTGTGGAACCTCCCAATGATGAAAGCATACACAAAATTGTAATACTTTTAAGTTAAAACAAAAAAGAAACGTATCCTGATCAACATTAACCTTGTAGGCCTAATTGCTGGCACTATACTCTGGTAGCTTTGTTCCCCTTCTTACCCCTCCCCTCTGTGGGTTATTTTGATGAGAAGAGGCTGGACAATCATAGAGATTATTGTTAAACTGTTTGTGGCTTTGTCCTCTGTCTTGTTGGAGTGTGGTGATATGACAACAGGCTTTCCAGGGATTCGCTGTAGTCCTTGCCTATGAAACTTTCTAATAATGGAGTAGCAATAAAGAATCCAAAAGCACAACCAATGACGATAGTTATGAATAGCCATCCATTGCATGTCATAGCCATCAACATGACAAAGTAGCCCATCACAAGGGTTGTCATATGTAACATTGCAAATTTTATACGTTGGGGAATTCTGAAAATAAAAAAAAATAATACATCTAATTAAAAGCTTTTGAAAATTTGCAAAATTAAAAAGGCTTAAAATTGAAAGCTCTTCATCAAATGTACAAGAATAGAGTATTTTTTCTGAATTTTATAGAAGCTTTAAAATTTTTTACAGTTTAAATCAGGCACAACATAGTTCTTGTCACAGAAACTCACTTTGCATTATGGCTCAGTCTGTGAAAAAATATCTCTATGTAATATTTTTGCAATTATTCAGTATGTGGTAGTAGTTAAAACCTTTGGAGCTTAAAAAGGGAGGTTTGTACCACAGCCTTCCCCATGAGGCAATTTGCTCAATGTATACTTAATTGTTTATATACAGATCTTTAGTAAAATATGACTTATATAATCCACAAGGTTTGCTTAGTATTAAAAAAGCAGATAATTATATATACAAACATCAGACTCACGTCTTCTTTGGAACTAGTACTTGTCTGCTTGTTCCAAGGAATGGTTGCACTTCCTCATATTCTTCCCCTGATGATATCAACTGGTATGCAAAATATGATTTAACGCATTCATACAACATTGAAAATGCAAACACTGCAACCAGTGAACCGACAAGACCTAAACAGGAATAAAGAAAAAAAACTTTAATCTTAATGTCACGTTATGGGTTAGCTATTAAATTACTTTTCACAACAACGCCATCTTGGATTTTTTTGAATTTTTTTTTGGAAAGTTGCTAATTAAACTTCATTTAACATCGTCACACTGGGAGTGGTTGGCTTATGTTTTTAGTCGCTCGATGGCACAGAAAGTGGCACGAAAGTCGATTTTGTGGAGGGAGGAAAACTGAGAACCCTGAGAAAAACCTTCAAAGTCAGAAGAGATCAACAAATCTCAGCCCACATGAGAAGCCCAGGATTTGATCCCGGCTTCACAGAGGTGGGAGGCATGATTGCTAATCACTCGGCCATCCTGACTCCCCTGACATCCTGTTGCAGCAAACTTGCTTGAACTTACCATTGTAGGAAGAATATAAAGTTATGTAGTTTACGGCATCACACAAGAAAATAATGAGAAATAAAGAAAATCTGTTTTCTGATTCAAACTTTAATTTTGCATAGATTAAAAGTTATGACATCTGCAACTAATGTCACAAGATGTTTTCATAAATAGGACTGTAGTCATTTTTACCTCCCTTGCCATTTAAGAATTAACATATTTTGTTATCAAAAGAAATTGGGTAAATTTTTCTTAATTTTATATAGGTGAGCACATAACCACTGATCAGCTTAAGCAGTAAACTTAAATTTAAATAAATAAATAAATACACTTATTAATTAATTTTATTATTGTTATCATTATTAATGGATATATTATTATTAATAATAATGATTCATTCCATCGCGATTCAGCTGTGTGACCTACCTCCAATAGATGTCACCTTCCAGGGCTTGAAGAGAATCTGAACTTTCTTTGAGAAGTAAAAAAACATCTGGAAAAAGAGAATTTAAGAAAGAACTTTCAGAGGGAGGTCCAGTAAGTTGTAATCTTTCTATCAATTTTGACTGTCATAAGTTTTAAACAATCTAAGTCAGAAAGGTCCAGAATATAACTAATTGCTGATGTTAAATTGCTCTTATGAGATGATTACTTTTCTGTCAAAGAAAGTTATTACCTAATTTTTGACCTAAAATATGCCGTTTTGCCCAACTTTTCGTCATTTCAGTAGGCCTTTGGTTTTGTCCTATTCCTCATTCATAACAAAACCAAACCTTAAAGAAACAGTTTCGGGGAATAATTAATGTCGTTGATGTGATCAATGTCCACCGATTTATTTTGTAAAAACTTTACCTCCCGAGTTTGTAGTTTGGTAACGTCGATCAAATCAAGAAAAAACAGTGAAAAATTGGAGCAAGCACAAACTTGTACGTATTTCCACGCATAAAGTTCTATGTTTGAAGGCAGCATGAACCATACTGTATCACAGAAAAACTTAAGAAGGACTGAAAAGCTTCACTCCAGCTCCATCGCACTCGGTCTTAAATGACAGCTGAAACTTAAACCAAACCTCACCTGCATATTTTTCATGTTTGACTTCTGCAAAACTGATCCGTTCGGAGTTACTGTCTACTGATCCGACCGAAAATGCAACGTTGTACCCAGACTAGCTATTCTCGGTGTTCGGGTTCCCACGACAAATTTCTTGTTCAATATAAAATTGAAATTCTTTTTGACCAAATATTCCATATTTTTACATAAATGTCCTTAAAAACACTTCCATATTGGCCAATATGTCCAATTTGGGATTCGACCCTAAGGTCGTTAATATTAATCGGTCCGCCGGGTGGTCAATATTGGTGCACCGCGAGGAGACTAAGTCGAGACTACCCAGAAACCAACGCGGGTAAAAAGAGCGCACATTTTAACAGAAGCAAAATGGCGGCAGATGGACCGAACGAGTTTAAACTTGAAAACCCTCCTCCAGATGGCATTTCTTCCCTGAAATTTAGCCCGGCGTCGGCGAATTTTCTTTTAGTGACGTCATGGGATACGGTAAGCTAGTCATAACGACATTTTTGAACAGCTTATTGCGTGGAATTTTGGTTTGGTGTGGACTTGCTCGTGCTTAGATCATCTTGATCAGTGTGTGGAGCAAACGACGTGGACGAGTTCAGCTCAGTCTGCACATGGTTGGTTACAGAGGCCTTTTCATCTTTTTTCATTGCAACGCGACGTTTCAGGTTTTTCTTCGCTTCGAAGATTTTTCTGGGCTGCTGGCGATCGACAACTTTAATAACAACAGTCTGCATGAAGACAAATGTCCATGTGATGTAGCCATCTCCTTTCTAGATTGGTTTTGTTCCTTTGATACTATCAACGATTAAAAGTTGTGTGGTCAAAATATCATCAGTTCTTGAGACCATTTCCACTGTGGCTCGATCAAAGAACTTTTTAAACTAAACTTAGCTTATTTTACAAATGCCTTAGTGTCACGACAAAAACAGCTTGTATTGATAATAGATCTAGTTGTTTAAATCTCAAATCTTCTGCTTGCTTAGACAATTTTTAAATACTGTCATGGAAACGAAGAAAGAGTTTGTGCAGTGTTGCATATTGTTTGTTGCTTAGCAACAACCAAATATGAATATCGTAATAATCGACCGACCTTGAGATGGTTTTGAAAGGACCATTTTAAACTGTACTGAAGATTTAATAGTGTACAAGCCCTGTCAACCTGACTGTGTCTTTCTGTTGTTCATATTAGGTGGTTCGACTGTACGATGTACAAAATAACAACATGAGGTTAAAATATAACCACTCCCTTGCCGTGTTGGACTGTTGTTTTCAAGATGGAGTTAAATGCTACAGTGGTGGATTAGACAAGACCCTCAAGACGTAAGGAAACAGTTGTTCAAGAGTAATAGAAAATACTACTGTTTGATTCCTAGAAACTATAGGAAGTGAGGTGTTTTTGCTACATAATTATTTATCAAAATACCCCAGAAATTATCATAGAGTTTTGACTGATTCCTATGTAATGTACTTGTATGAAAATAAACTTTTTACTGGTGCTTTAATATATGATTATGATGCTCAAAAGTGTTCTAGTTTGACTTTGTTGGTGGAATACTTAATTTGATGCAATCTTATAAATGTTTTGAAGTATACTGTCTTGTAAACATTAAGTAGCTACACTGTACATTTGTAAAACCAAAAGACAGCCCCATCTGTGGGAGTTATGAAAAAAGTTAAAAACAACTGTATTGTATGGCTGAGTGGTTTTGCATGCTGTGATTGGTCAATTTCAGGTCCATAAGTAGCTGTTTGGACCTTAAGCTCTGGAGCAGCTGTCATTTAAAATGCTCCAACAACTCGATGATTTTATTGACAATGACAACTTACCTAAATTTGAAACCAAATTGTGTCCTGAAATAACCATAGAAACAGCTCTAAAAGAAGAAAAGCTTGCAGCAATTAAATCTGAGTCTTGATCACCTATTGAAATGTCAAATGATTTCGTTCCTTCCTGGCCTCACTTGCCTTGAATAATTAACAAAGTCATATATTGAACATCTTATTTGGCTTGTTAGCTTGGTTTGTACATCAAGTTATTGATCCTTGTTTTTTCCTTCTTTGTTTTCATGGCCCGCACGCTTCGTGCTTGGGTCATAAAAGGAAGGAGAAAAACTTGGTCCATTACCTGCCCACAGACCGAGCAAATGAGGCTAATAAAAGGTATGTACTAACAGCATTGTAATGTTTTTTTTTGTTTTTCAGATTTGATTTTAACACATCGACTGAAAGAGTTGTAGGGCTTCATGATGCACCAATCAAATGTGTGCAGTACTGCTCACAAGTTGGTATGTTATCTAAACTAACAATCTTGTTCATTAATTTATCAATTTTTTGAATTAGTTGTCAAGAAGTCCTAAGTACAGTTGTTGTATGTGATCATTTAATCAAAAACAAGTTTTTCATCAGCAATCACTGTGCAAGTATTTGATTACTTGTCTCGTGGTCGGAGGTATCCCTAGCTGTCTTTTTGGAAAAGTTTTGTCAGTAGGGTCAATTTTCACGTCTTAAAAGTTTAATCCTACATGAGTTCTTTTATATATGGTACATGCATTAAAGAAAAACATCTTTCTGAGAACACAGGAATTGAAACTTACTGTACAACATACAACCATTGTCCTGCTTTAAAGTTAAACTCAAGCCTCAAAAGACTAAATACACTTTAGGAAAGGACCTACAGCAAATGTACATGTAATGTTTTTGTTTAAAACCTTTTAAAGTGTTACACAATGGACTAAAACTAGTAACTGATAAATTTGATTCAAATTGTTAATGACACTTTTGTTCTCCAGGACTAGTGATAACCGGAAGTTGGGACAAGTCAATCAAGCTGTGGGATCCTCGGCAACCTCAGCCGACAGGAACCTATCAACAACCAGAAAAGGTGTGTCAAAGTTTTTGGTCTATATGTAGAGTCAAAGCACAGTGCATCAATGTAAAATTTGACCTAAAGTAGAAAGGGTTCTGAAACTTGTACACCGGTAAACATCAGGTACATGTACCTTCTAATAGCTGCTGTTAATTTCTGTTTCTTAACAAACATAATTACCTCTTCTATTTTTGATTTAGGTTTACACTATGGATTTGGCAGATGAGAGACTTGTGGTGGGCACGGTAAGTTTGTACAGTGGTTTGTGAACATGTACATCAGCTGAAGATTACTAGCTGGACTTTACAGTGTATTTAACTTACCCTTAAAAGTAGTTCTAAAAGCTTTATACTAAAGTATTTTAGACTGTCGTTTCTCTGAAAGAATGTGGAAATATTCAAACATTACTGGAAGATTTCTTACAGAACATCTCAAAAAATCCCAAAACTTTTGATTTAAGTACTGAGAAATAAAGTTATGCAATTCAAATTGTGTGTAAATGTCTTTATCAGAGTTAGCATTCTAGTTGCCCTACACAATAATATTTACTTTCTGTTCCAGGCTGGACGGCGGGTAATGGTGTGGGATCTTAGAAATATGGTAAGATAGTTATAATATAATTTTGAAATTTATTGCAATATGTCATTGCATTGATTTTTATTTGCTTGTATTGTTATTATTGTTATAATAATTAGTGAATAAACTACTTCCGTGGTATGTTGTATTGAGTTATACAGGCCCGAGGCTGAGAAATTGCCCGAAAAGTGA
>JAOBYE010165664.1:0-13194 GCA_025403585.1 Parazoanthus swiftii
GGCCAGCAAGTCGAGTTCGTTCCAGGTCTCCTCGTCCGTAAAATGTTACAGGCATCATGAAAATGGATCGCGTTCCTAAATATCGCGCTGAAACATCGACATTTTCGGCATTTTAACTGCAATTTTCACTATATTCTAAAGCTGAGGCTCTGAAAACGACAGGGCGCTGGCTGAAAACGACAGGGCGCTCGGAAAAACGACAGGGCGCTGTGCCCTGTCGTTTTGGCCTAGCTAGAACACTGGGTTAGTACCCAACCTCTGCACCACATAGGATGTACCAGGAACCAATCCCTCCATCCCATACACCATATATGGTACTGGTCAGTACCCAACTTTTGCACCACATAGGATGTACCAGGAACCATTCCCTCCAACCCATACCCCATATATGGTACTGGTCAGTACCCAACCTCTCTGCACCACATAGGATGTACCAGGAACCAATTCCTCCATCCCATACCCCATATATGGTACTGGTCAGTACCCAACCTCTCTGCACCACATAGGATGTACCAGGAACCAATCCCTCCATCCCATACCCCATATATGGTACTGGTCAGTACCCAACCTCTCTGCACCACATAGGATGTACCAGTACCCTGAATCCCTCCATCCCATACCCCATATATGGTACTGGTCAGTACCCAACCTCTGCACCACATAGGATGTACCAGGAACCAATCCCTCCATCCCATACCCCATATATGGTACTGGTCAGTACTCAACCTCTGCACCACATAGGATGTACCAGGAACCAATCCCTCCATCCTATACCCTATATATGTTACTGGTCAGTACTCAACCTCTGCACCACATAGGATGTACCAGGAACCAATCCCTCCATCCCATACCCCATATATGGTGCTGGTCAGTACCCAACCTCTCTGCACCACATAGGATGTACCAGTAACCAATCGCTCCATCCCATACCCCATATAGGGTACTGGTCAGTACCCAGCCTATCTGCCCTACATAGGATGTACCAGGAACCAATCCCTCCATCCCATACCCCATATATGGTACTGGTCAGTACCCAGCCTATCTGCCCTACATAGGATGCACCAGGAACCTATCCCTCCATCCCATACCCCATACATGTATATGGTACTGGTCAGTACCCAACCCAAAGGATCCAGCAGCAAATTCTAAACGTTATTTACTGACTTGTTTTCTTCCAGGTCATTAACAAAAAAATATGGCGAGAAATCATCAAAGGGTTGAGTTTGCCTGCTTCAGTTACGAGTGCAGCTTTTACCTTGAGAACACAGTAAGTTGAATTGAAGCTTTGGACAATAGTTGGTGTAACTTTTTTAGTCCAAAAAGTACCAAATGATGTGTTGGTAAATTCTCGTAACTTATCTCCATACATTTTTGTTAAACAATGTGAATACTGTTAGGAGAAAATGGATGTTGATAAACATTCTTGACCCACAGATACATGAAGTATCTATATCCTTACGAATGTGCGAAGAAAAAGCTGTCAACTCCTGCGGAACTCCAGGCTGCCATAGATGGTAACAGACGTGACAGTCGGCGGACATTTGGGCCGTTTGGTTCACCGGGAGGATCGTTAAGTGACAGCACACACATGTTTGGTTCCAGTACCAGTCCCCCCGCATCGTCCAGTTCATTTGTTGTCAATCATTCACCAGGCGCAACAAGCCGGCCCAGCCCCGGGCCCTCTCCAACAAGTGACGAGGCAAGTATTTATGTATTTTCAAAAGGCTTGAGTTTGTGAATTGTGTAACTGTTTAATTGATAGTATATTAGAACATAACTGACAATTTTCGCGCGCTTTTTGTTCGGCGCGAGCGTTCCCATAACTTGATAGACGATCTCGATTTAACAGCTCTGCCGTCAGTAGCCAGTCAGGGTGCGCGAAGACGTTTTTATAGGCGGTTCATGCATTACAATGTTTTTTATTATGTGGGCATCAAATTCTCACCAACTTTATTAAATTTGTCTAATAAAGTTGAAAGTTCTCGAAGCATGCATTAAGTTTTTTACACGCTTGCTGTACAATTGGAGCCTGGGACGAGAACCGTCTAATTTTGACAAATAATTCGTTGCGCGCGCAAATGGCTGGCTGTCGTAAACGTCTCATGAAGAAGGTTGCTCTGTTTTGCCGTTTTAGGTGATGGTCCCGCCCTCTGTCCATGGCAACAATGGAGTAGCGATGCTCCACTCACCCAGCCTCATCCACAGAACGAACCCCGAGTACGGAAATAAACGCTCAGCCAGTACTAGCAGCGACACGGCGCGTTCGGTTTCCTCGCCCAACACTTCTCCTTCATCATCTCCAGTAAAGAAGTTTGCGGCCGCTACTGAACAAGAAAGAGAACGTGATCCAGAACGAGGCTACAGGCCTCAAGGCCAGATTCCCCAGTGGACGCATATTAAGATACAGACTCAGTCGAAAGGTAAAAAAACGTTGGGGATGATGGAGAACTGTCCATCGCTCCTTTACAAGAAATTCACGTCTGTTGCTTATCGTCTAATCTTTCATTTTTGCGAAGAAACGTAACTTGAAACTAAAACCCTTAACAACTTCTTGGTCAATAGTTTAGAGCACTTTTTTTTTCTACCTGAGTATAAAGAGTGGCAGCAGAAGCCACATTTTCCCAGATTTCCTAGTTCATTTTTCTTTGGCTGGGCCTGAGCAATGCCGGCAGCACTTTTTTTGTTATTTTAATTTTAAATTTTGCTACTGAAACGACTAATGCAAGGAATTATTGATTTTGATAGCCATGATGACGAATAGCCAATCCACGCATCCGGACTCTGGTGGCTCTTCGAGAGAATCAAGGCAACTACCGCTAACCCTTTTGGATCAAGTGTCCGACAATTCACTACTTGTGTCCGTAGAACTTAACGGAATTGTGTACCAGGGGGTGCTGTTTGCACGTCAAGGTCAAGGGCAAGGCCATTCGGAGGGCCAGCGGCAATGAAGGTGTGAAACTCAAGACCAGTGTATGAAGACGATTGACCATCACAGTCTGGTTTTGTGGTGCATCCACAGAACACAACATAGTATACCCAAACTGTTTGTTGAAGAATGTGTCGAGTTGGTATGTGCTTCAGGTGTAAGGTGACTGTGTGCAGAGAAAACTCAAGGAGTTGTCCATAGGTGAGAATGGCATCTTTTTGCCCCAAGTTTGTCTGGCGAGGTGAATGTTGCCGACTGTCATTCTAACACTTCATAAAACAGCAGCGAAAACTGTGACGATCGTTATTAGGTAGTGTTGAATTCGACACAAGGTCCGTTTGTACCCAAAGCAACTATGGCGTCAAGGATGTTGCTATGACAACACTCCTACACCAGCTGCCTTTGTATCACAGTGGACGCGAATGTTCACTTGGCATTATACAGAGTTGAGAACACGTGATACGGAAGTATCTAATGAACAGCTTAAATATTAAACTATGGTTTGTTTTCAAAGCTCCAAAAAAATCCAAAAAAGCTGATGCAAAACCAAAGATGAGGAAGACATCTAATAATATAACACGACAGTTTAACTAGACTTAGTTTTGTCATGTCTTGCACGATTCGTCGTTCAAGATTCGTACAGCTTTTCTCGGTAGGTTTCTGATACTCATGTGACAACCGAATTAAAATGTAATACCTACTTTAAATGTACAACCTTATGTTGTGGCATAAGAGTTGTGCCGATCTGCTCATGTTGGTGGTCCCTCCGGTTAATACACAGCTGTAAATGATACACGGTGATATCATGTTCTTATTTATTGCCATGGATTTTGTGAATCTTGACCAAGAAAATAATAATTATACTTTTACTGACTTTCAGAATATTTTATATTATATAAAGAAAATCTTCATACCCTTGGGTACTCACCAAGAGACGCGAATAAACTTAGTGTTAATTATTTTAAAGTCGAGATTTGAAACCTGCAGCAACCAGTTATAGAATAGTATTTTCTTGCATGTTTTTCAGTTTTTGCAGTAACGCTACCTTGAAACGAGAGCAGTTGTGAAAACTCTGGTCACAAATCTTCCAACTGTGTTTTTCCCGTGCATTGTTTGCACCAGTACTAAACCTGTTGACACATTGTACCCACTGGACGTTAGAACCTGGGTTCTACCGAATTCACGATAAATTACATTCTTCAACTCGTAGATCGGGAAATTTGCTTTAGCTATTGGAGTTAAATATGTCAGGACAATATACCTGTCATTAATTCACCTCCCATAATTGAAGTAAATTTGTTAGAGTAGAAAGTACGCAATCCTCGACGATAGAACGAGCTGTCATTTGTGCGTCTCTCACGGAACACTATGACGTCGGAACTTGGAGCTGGTAATGTTTGCACTTCTTAACAGCGTATTTTGGCACGACACAACCTCCACACATCTCACCTTGAGCCACATACCATTCCCCCTTTTTTACCCATTTCACACTTATTATTTCATGCAATACATGCAAAGTCGGTTGCTGCAGGTATTCGAATCAACAGTGGTTGCCTTTTTGCAAAACAGCTCGAACTTTTATATGTTCATAACAAATTGTTTTTTTTTGATAGCTGCAAATACAAGGAAACAGTTCTAACTTGTGTCAATTTTACGTTTTTCACATATTTTGGACCACTCGAGTCACCTACGTATCCATGGTTGGGTTTATTTTATCTAAATTTATCAACACTGGGAAATGCTCTTTCGGTTGCTAAAGAGTTTAAAGTAGTTATTCTAAGACAAAACCAAAGTTTTTTAAAACCAAAAATTACGTATTTATTTAATAGACGAGCTCAGATTCGTGGTATTTCTGAAATCCGAGATTCTAGTGGATTCGAAAAACCGTCAGAACCTTCAAATTAGAAAAAGTACCAATTTTTTGCTTAGTTTTCAAGTTGGCTCAAGTATCAGAAAAACCCAACCTCGCCAATTTTTCTGCAATTTAGGTCTGTTGTTTAACGGCATTTAGACGAGTAAAGTACAGTACAAGGAAATAACTGGTGGTCAATTCCTGAGGGACATGTCAAAAGCACCAGATTTAAATGGCAGTTGCAGCGGAATTACTAAAAAGAACTTTTCAAACTTGGTTACCTTTCAGAGCTTGGTTTTTGACTTGCTCTCGTGTACCTGTTTGTACTTTTATGAAAGTTTGTGTCGTTTTGTTTATATTGATACGATATTGCCAGTGACTCGGCCGATAAATTTAATATAAATTACTATGCAAACTGTCTTTTGCAGTCTCGTACATCTTTGTTTGCATTAAAATATATTTTAAACAGTCGCGTACTTTTATTCCCAGCAGACAATCTCTTTTCATTATTCTTTCAAATGGAAATATATCTGAACTGAAATGAAATTAACAATTATTAACTGCAACGTCAGTTCATAGGTTGACAGGAGTTTTGAAGCAACAAAAGATTAAAACATTTCGTACTGTCTTCTTGTTGTGGTGTGCATCAATAAGATACAATTCGGTGCTTGGAACTTGATACTTTGGAACCCAAGGGCCTTAGTGAAAGTCCGTGTGCAATACGTGCCGGAATTACTTAAGAATACACCTTGTAAATACCAGTATGTTCTTGGTAGTATATAAGAGCATAGTTAATAGAGCGAAATGGTTATGAAACCCGGCCGCCAGTTTCTTAGTTATAGTTTTTGTTATCTATCGAACAGTTGGCCTTGACCCTGCAGAAAACACAAAGAGTTTTGAAATACATATGAACAACAAACCAGTAAGAATATTTGGCTCACACATTGAACAAAGCAATGCGCATTATCACGGTTCGTAACTTACGACAAAGCAGCTTTGTACACTCCTTTTGAAGTTCGTTGAGCATCACAAACAGTAATTTCAGCTATGATAAAAGCGATGATCAATGTTTAAAATTTATCCACTGACGAGGGTCGAAAGTCCTTTGTAGCGCACTAAAATTGTGGATGTATGGCGTTCATTTATTTGTTCACTTTCGTGGCCTGCTTCACACTTCTGAGACAAGCACTTAACTATGACAACTATAAGCGCGAGAAAGTAAGAAGGTCAACCTCATTCCTCAGAACGAGAGAAACTGAGGGGTTAAAAATATAATATAAACAGGCGTCAACTAACCATCCGTAAATAGACATACAATGACGTAATGTTAGAACGTGTGCTATTGTTCCAAGATCCAATGGGGTCTTTCGTTCTGAGATTAGAAGTTACCTGAAGGAAAAGATAAAGGAACACTGATGGAGCTTGTTTCATCTCGTCGCACACCTGGTATTCTTTTATCTTTTCCCTTTGTTAGTTAAGTTTATTATTCGTATTTTAGGATTCTCTCACAACTGTGAACGAGGCTCAGTTAAAATCCCATCAGTCCCAATCATTCTGATTACAAACAACTCGCTCGCAGAATTCTCTTTACTTATCAAACCAAGTGTATCTCGGAACTGAAGGCACTGCAATTGGACTGACTTGGAAATGGAACGAAGCTCTCACGAAACTGGTTAACTTTTAACGTGTCTCGACAAAATTTCTCTGAACTTTGGATCCACTGTCAGCACGAATAAGTGGAACAAAGCTCTCATACTGAACCAGTCTCGGTGTAAGAGTCCACGACTGACGTCACCCAGTCTGACGAACGTCAGACTTGGTTCACCAGTGGTGAAGGCGATAATTCGCCCCCACAATATTGACAGGTTGCACTTTTCTACTCATAGATTAGAAAATGTGCTTTAGTTATGGAAGTTAGATTAAACATTTCAGGACAATACACCCAACGTCAACCAGACGTCGAGCACGTTAATGACGTCAATTCACCTCCCATAATTGAAAAAAATTTTGTAGAGGATGAATGTAAGTATGTACCGTATCGCCTGCACGAGCCATCATTGTTCACAATGTGGCATCATTTGTGTATCTCTCTCAACATAATGACGTCAGTCGTGCGGTTGTTACACCGAGGTAAACCCGGTTTGTTTTCTATGTGTGTCTTTCGACAATACACTACTGTCAAAATTTGCTCCAGTGACCATAAACAATAACTTCAAGTCGAGGTCAAATTCAAAGTTCTCCATTTGCTGTATTTTGGCCCTACTGGCCTCGACTCGAAGTTTTTGTTCATGGCCACTGGGGTGTACTATGAAAGTGGTCTATATGTCTGTAGTGTTTGTGTCCAGTCCCTCAACGCAACATCCACTCTTAGCACGAACAGAAACACTAAGGTCAGCACTGGGATGGAAACCAGGAAAGACGCTCCTTCAAACACGAATCGTGGTGCGAAGATCTTCCACACCATGAGGTGGCGTCGGTGAACTGCAGCTGAACAAGCCGTGGCAAACACCTGCAGTGGAACATACGAGGTGGAGGTCCAATTACCAATTGTTGACATGTCGGAATAACGACTGCGCATGCGTGCGAAACGGTAAGAGAAAAAAGATGGCCAAATTTTCAAGATGGCGTCTTGAAATTCAATTTTTAGAGCTAAATTATGAAGTGTGTAACTATATTTATGTCCGAAAAATTTATGCGATTGACCTTTCACAGTGGTCGAAGAGAAGAAAGACTAACAAACCCGGTGTGATAAAACCTTTAACTTTTAAATATTTTTCTTGTTTTTTTGCTAATGTTGTAAAAACGAGTCTGTAGTCATTGTAATCAGCGGCAACTACGAAAGCCTTGACCGTTTTCGATTCAACTCGAGTATATTGAAAAATTTAGAAAAACTTCGATCTCGTCTATTGATCGACATCAAAAACCAAACCAGTCCACAAAAACGCGCACACACAACTATTAAAAGCTCCCACTTTTTTCTGAAAAATTGCGAAAATGTGCATTTTAGGTAACATCTTGAGGTTAATGTAACAAGAAAGAACAAAGCCATAAACAAACTAGCTTAATTTTGTGGATTTTCCAATTACTCTGTTTATAGGACATTCATCTTTAATAAGATATAGTTAACGTCACTGTTTTTCATATGTACACATCCATTCACGTTATGTATACACTTGTGTTTATGCAGGAACTCAATGAAAACCACAACTGATGCTGGCTCTCTGTAAAAACTACTTACCAATTACTATTATTATTATTATTGTAATAATAATAATAATAATAATAATAATAACAATTATTATTATTATTATTATTGTTATTATTATTATTATTGTCGTTATTACTATTATTGTTACCGTTATCGTTAACTAAATAGTTGCACACAACTGGTTCAAAAGAAGGGTCGCTGAAGCGTTATACATTGTGGTCGACGGTCCAAATTTGAACAAACAGGTACAATCGTTTCGACTTGCCTCGTTCCCAAGAAGAACAGGCGCGACATAAACACACGCAAAAGCCGTTATTAATCAGTTTTTCAATCTTAGAAAACTCATTTGTATAATTTTACCTGATTTTAAAACGTTCAGTTAACTTGGTGGAATATGAAAAGGGGGAGTCGGGACGGCCGAGTGGTTAGCGCTCGTGCCTCCCACCTCTGTGGACCCGGAATCGAGTTCTGTGGGCTTCGCATGTGGGTTGAGATTTGTCGATCTCCTGGTGACTCCGACGGTTTTTCTCCGGGTTCTCCGGTTTTCCTCCCTCCACAAATACGACTTCACGCCAAAATCTGTGCCGTCGAGCGATTAAACATTAGCCACTGGCTTGGGAGAATGGACGACCATTCCCAGCGCAACGACGTTAAATAAGGTTTAGTTTTAGTAGTTGTTATTGTTATTGCTATTGTTTTTGCTAACTGAATATCATTACTACATCAGTATTACTATTAGTACAACTACTACTGCTACCTTATATTTATAACTTTATCGGTCTTACCTTTAAAGCCGCCATTAAGAGGTACATTAACAGTATGCGCCAGATGCTGGTCCTCAACATCCGGGAATGTTCATTACAAACAAACTCTCCCTTCTCAGTGACGTCACCACTCGCTCCAGCAGGCGGAGTTCTCCTACTCAGCAACCGTCTTGGAATTATGGGCCAGAAAAACACCAGCGGCAAAGCAGCAGCAAAGATCACGTGACTTGCAAATGTGTTCAGAAAAATGAGTAGGCCTGGGGAAAGATAAACCATCAATCCAGTCAGTTCAAAGAATGTAAATGCAAAAAAGCCCGGGTATAAGGGTGTGGGCAGTCCGGTTTTTGTTCAAAACACGCAGCTATTATGAATATACTGTGGAGCACGATCATCAGAAAACAATCAGTAATTATTCGGCTCGGTTTTTGTCTAAAGAGCGAACAGGAAAATAATTTTTTCGCATCTCAAAAAATTTAAAATGAGAGCGCGAATGACTCGGAACAAGTTTCACTTTTGCGCAAGTTGTGGAAGTAAAGTAAAACTAGTTAACTCCAATTCTACTTTTCGCAACAATTTTCTGTTTCAATACATTTTTCATTAAGGTATTATCAACTTAGTATACTATAGCAAGTATTTTCCTTCAACGTTATTCTTTACAACATTAAACAATCTTTGATAAACAACAAAATGTCACAGTTACACTTTGCAAGAAACAAGCAATGATCTGTCTGAAATTTAAACACTGTAAATATGGTTTGACAACCACTAAAACAGGTTGCAGCACAATTTGAAACCAGCAAAATATGTAGTTTTCAAAAACGACAGTTAATATACTACTTCAATCTGAAAAGCAGGCCTACATCCTTTAAAACCAAACAAAACAGATCTGTACCGTTTCTACCCAACAAAGGACAAAACTGTACTGCCCCCACTCATAACAGGGCACAGGGCAAATCGGTAGCGTCCCCACTCACCACAGGACACATATATGTTTTGCCCAACTCACCACAGGACAAATATGTATTGTCCCCACTCACCACAGAAAAAATTAGTATTGTCCCCACTCACCACAGGACAAATCAGTATTGTCCCCACTCACCACAGTAAAAATCTGTATTGTCCCCACAAACCATTGGACAAATATGTATTTTCCTTACCTACGACAGACCATATCTGTTTTGTCTACTGACGACAAAACAAACGTATTCTGCCCCCACTTACCACAGAGCAAACATTTACCCCTCCCCCCAGGACAAAAATATGTATCCACTCACCTGGTAACACCAGGTTGTCTAGATCACCCGGAAGTCCCACAAACGCTGCTTCAAACCTTATTGCCGGTATCGTCGCCTGGTGTCCAGTGAAGTAAAAATATTGCGGGCCAAGCATGACCCAGAGGATGACTATGCTCCAGCTGGGGCCTGGGAATAAAGTTAAAATGACATATTAAACAGCACACTCGTCGGGGCCAGCGGACATTCGCTTCAACAATGCTGTCACGAACCTCAGTTATCTGATTGTTTTAGTGTTTTTGGGGGGGCAGGATGAATTGTGCGCCTGTTTTGCAGCCTTACGCCAACTGTGCTTTGTAAAAAAAGGTTTTCGGATCTGACTGCGTAATTATCATTTCTTTTGAAGGCACTGACATTAAAAACTGCAGTCACAGCACAGTCGACCTTTAGTTTTATTTGGCCAGCCATTTGACCGGTGAGTAGCAGGCTGTTATTTAAGCCCTGATAAGCGTTTATGATATTTCGTGTTCCACTGACTGAACTAAACCTAGCCAGATTAAGTATTAACAAGGAAAGATAACGGAACCCCAGCCGGGTCCACAACAAACTGAGTACAAAGTTACCTTTGTATTCCGTGCCATCCTTCCTGCTCCGCAAATCGCAAATGTATCCATAAATTTCCAGTAACAGCAAAACTTGCACAAAAAGGCAGATAACCGATCCAGGCATACCATCCCCTAATATCATGGCAAGGGGGAGCACAAGAGCAACCAATAACACACACATAGCAGAGGAGTAAACAGTCGCCAGGCCATAAACAAGCGGAACATCGCTCTGCTTTTCCGATTCCGTAGTATTACTATTCCTATTGTAACTTTGGTCAAACTTTTTCTTGACTTCTTTAAATACAAGCTGGATAACTCTGAGATCCACATTTTCTGTCCCTCTGTAGCTTTCCAAGGTATCTGAGAACGAACTGTTTTTGTCGCGTAATACAAGGAAAATAAGAAGGGGATTCCATATTAGCAACATAATTGTCAGCAGACAAATCCAGTAGACCGCCTGAGGAAAAATGATCTGGTACCATAACTGGAGGTTTGGGAGCAACACCGCCATCTTTGGAGGCACCATCTGTAGTATCCAGTGAAGCGACATCAAAAGTGGCGCCAATAGAAGGCCATATTTGGTACACAAAACAACAGCTGACGAACCATTGAGGTTTCCTTGATGCGAAAGCCATTGTCGTAGAGCAACAGGCATGATGAATACACTAAATGTTGCTATCATAAGCCGCTGGTTTGCACTATCGCTGTCTTCCGTTGCCAATGCAGCCAACTGCTGCAGAAACATCGACTGTTCACACGTCCACTGCTCCTCCCGGCAAGCTCTGAACACTGCAGCAAGCCTTCCACAAGAACAAAATGCTGCAACTGCTAGGAACAGCTTGAATGAATCAGAAAGTAAAAACGAAACGAGATTTGTTCTTTTGTTCTCTTTCTTAGATTTCTTAGATGCTGTAGACGTTCTTGCAAAAATCTTTGTAGTGATAGACGGCTTAAGTTTTCTGAATGCACAACATATTACCACTAAAGCAACTGAGAGCACGAGGAAAGGAACAACACTGTCTTCATTGATGACAAAACTGTTTGAAAATACAGCCACACCGTATAAAACGTAGACACCAAAAGCGACAAGATCCTCTAGCAGCAAGGAACGAAATGAAAACCTCATCAGCACAGTTTCTTGAGATGTTTTAGTTCTGATGACCCTATATATAAATCCAATCGCTGATAAACCAAGTGCAACTGCTATTGCCGATAACGGTCCAACCAAATCAACAACAAGACCCACCAAAGATAGCGCTCCGCCAATTCCAAGCCAGAGAAGTACTGTTCTCAGAACGGGACCAAAATCCACTTCAGATGGAAGTGCAAGCAAAAGTACATTCATTAACATTGATAGAACTAAAGTGCAAAGCCCAAAGAAAATGGATATATTATCGAATTTTGCCCACAATGTCTGGCAGAGTTCCTTTATTTCAGACAAATAATTGGAGTATTTCTTCTCAATAGACAACAATTTCTCTATCAAAAGATTAATCTGAGTTGTGTTCTTCTCTGAAGGAGTCGACGATTGAGAAGCCAACATCTCCCGCAAATCATTCATCATGATTTCTGCAGCTTGCAGATCCTTGGAAAGAGCTTCAAGCTTTGCTTGTGGCATTTCACCGGACACTGTCGCATACTTGTTGAGGTACTTTTGAACCTGGAAGGCATTTAGCTGAAGAACCTCCGTCTTCCTCAGCCCAAGGGCTAAATTATGGGCTGACGTTCGTTCAATTGTTCCTAATTCCAGTGCATCGACAATTTGCTCCACGTGATGCTGAGAAGTGAAGAGGTCAATGATGACAGTTCCAAGGTTTCCAAACGGTATTGGAAGACCAAGAAGAAGAGAAATTGTTGGTACTAAATCCACCTGGGACACAGCACTCTGAAAAGCAACAAATTGCTAGCTCATTACGTGTAATTTTACTTTCACCCACGACGTATTCTTTGGTTGTGTTACAAACAATGGGAGTGACGTGGGAAGTGTGCTAACACGATCTTTGCTGTAATTTTCAGGATTGTGGCGAGGTTTTAGGCAAAACTTCAAGGTTTCTTTTGAGCGTTTTGAAGAAGGCGGTAAGTTTACTCAGATGAGAAAACCGTCAAAGACAAAGTAGCAGTGACACAGTTTTTTTCTAAATATCGAATAAACGGGTCCAAAGATTATCTAAGTGCAAGGTAGATTTTTTCGTATTCCTCACCGAGAATTAGTAGCAGATGATTGACGTTTAATTCATGTTTTTTGAGACATTTCATGGTGGTGGTGGTACAAGTTACTGTAGAGAAAGATAATTTACACAGTGATAGGATAGATGCTGTAGATAGAGCTACTTCAGGCAGTGACAGGATGGTACAAGTTACCACAAGTGAGATATAATTGCAAAAAGTAATAGAATAGCACAAATTGCCAAAGTATAGGATGGTAAAAGTTATTATGGAAAAAGATGCTTCAGACAGTGATAGGAAGGTACAAATTACTACAGAGTAAGTTATTTGAAATATTGATAGCATGGTACAAGTTTCATAGTAAAAGTTATTGCTGGACAAATTACTTCAGAGATGGCACAAGATACTTTGGAGTATATTTTAGAAAGCAGTAGGGTGCTA
>JAOBYE010165775.1:0-18144 GCA_025403585.1 Parazoanthus swiftii
AACACAGCTACAGTACAAAACAGTAAAACATATTTATTGAACATTGTGTACACAACACAAAATTACAGAAAATTAAATTGAAAAAATACAGACGCTGGGTATTTGCTACCTAGAAGTAACTGTAAAGATAAAAAAGGAAAAACAGAGCTCTTACTATTATCATTTTCCAAGACACTAACATGCAGCTTATTTTTGATATTCAAGCACTTTTGACACAAGAATGAGTCAGTGAACTTCGTTTTATCATTCTAAATTTGCCACCAAATAAAAAACTATTTCAGAAAATAAGAAAATCTGTCAACAAAAATGGTGCAACTTTAAAAACTTAAAATAACTAAAATGCAACTAGTTGTTAAAACACTGGGTGTGTGCAATTATCTTCTGACATCCACTGTTCTCCAATACTACTGTCCCCTAAGCGAATACATGTACATATTTGAAACTCTTTTCATATGTTAAAAACACGTAATGCGAGCCACCCTAAATTCGGTAGCAAAAATATAAGATCTTCTGGGTAGGGTTCGTATCCCTGCTTCAAAAGTCTCAAAAATCTATAACTTTCCTGGAGAGTGTTCTGGATTATCCAGGAGTTTTTTAGGAGTATTTCTGAAATAGCCAAAAATTACTTTGCAAAAAATCATAATCAATCAACTTTCAAAAGCATGTTAAAATAGAAAACAAGATGTTTTCCCATCTAGTGCCAATTTTGTTTCATTCTTGAGGAATACTTTAGGACTCAGTTTAATGTCTAAGGACTTACAAGGAAGCATGCGAACCTTGTTTTTCATAGATATGAAAATAATTTAAAACAACTAACAAAATCAAAAGTGCTTGGCAATGCAAGAACATCTGATCTACAGTTTACAAGTAGATCTGAAGTGATAAAAAAATGATTTACTGGTTAGTAAACTGACACAAACTTCATTTAGTTACCTGACACAACAGTGTGAATGTGATTGATTGGCAGACAAGATATTTGCAGTAGTGCAACTCACCAATGAACCAAGCAAACTCCTCCCTCAACTCTGTTGAAAGTAATGATGATAACATTTTTCAGTTTCTACAGGTAGGGGTGTCGGAAATGCCCATGACCCACAAAACCCACATGACCCACAAAATCCATTTGACCCACAAAACTCATGACATAGAAATCAAAATGAACCAGAGTACACAACATTCGACCAACAAAACCCGCTTGACCAAAAAAACCCACGACCATGAACCAGAAAAACAAAATGACCCACAAACCCATGATCCACAAAAGCAAAATCAACCAGAAAACCCACATGATGCTGAAAACAGGTGACCCACAAAGCCTATTGGACCCATACTGCTATATGGGCATTTATGGTTTAGCTCAATGTATAGAATGAACTGATTTTACAAGTCAGATTAATAATTTTTAACAATATAGATCCTGATGTAAACTAGAAATCCAAATACAAAAATTCAAAAACAGGATAAACCTCTTTGGAAACTTAACTTGGTATACTGCATAGTCTTGAGTAATATATATAAATGATCAATCATGCACATACCTGCACTTGTGGATGAAATATATACATTCCCGAAAGTAAGGTAGTCTGGAAAGGAGAAACGAGAAAATTTGCTCAACATATCATTTTGTACCATGACTGGATAAAATAATATATTACTGCAAAATTTAATAATTTCCACAGTCTGCTTCAATAAATCAATTGCTTACATTTCCTGATCAGGGGAATCTGCTATCCGAACACACTTGTATTGCAAATGCTAAAAGAATAAAACAATATATTGATTACTCCTTAGTTTGTTAGTTACTAATAAGACAACAAAAAACAATGAATTAAATCAACCAGTGTTTTTTTAAGGCCAGTACAACAGTAAATAATACCGTCTTTCCCCAGCAGTGACGTCTGCCAGTTTTTTTAAAGTCACCAAAGTCAACATTTAAATTCAATACAACTTGAACCTGTGATTAATTTACTAGAGCTAAATGTTCTGGGAAACATGTCCCCAGACCCTCACAACTTTGACACTCGATGACCTTAAACCAAGATGTACCTTTTTTCCCACTCATTGTACCCCATTTCCAAAAAAACTTTAAGAAATATACTGTCAACATACACGAAGTTAAAGTATTACCACTCTTTTAGTAAAACTCTGTGTTTGTATCCCATATTAGCCAGTGTACCTTATAATTATTTACTGGTAGAGCCACTTGACTTTGATTAATTAAATTACAAAAGACCAAAAAATTAAAAACTTAATTTTTACTTGAACTGTTTTCAAAATACATGACTGTATATCACTCATGAAATTACTGCTACTATTGTTATTATTATTGTTGTTATTATAATTATTATTATAATAAATTGCTATTATGAGGTCCACTACAGCCTATTTCAACTTACGTCGAGGATTTGCTCTGCATTATCATGGATAGCAACAACATGAGTGATGCCATTCTTAGTCAGCTGTTCCATGTCTTTAGCATCTACAAGATTTCATAACAGTGAAAATAAAACACAATCATGATGTTTTATTCTCAGTTTACAAATAATATGCATTCCTTTTTCTACTTTTTGATGGAAATAAGTTAAACATTTTTTTAAGAGCTTACATGTTGAACTTACATCCATTCATTGCAATTTTTTCAAAACATTAAGCATTTGCTTTTTGCAAAAATAACGATAACTGTAAACGAACAAGAATAAACATTATGAAAATTTACATCTTGTCACACTAACTTGTAAGCAGCAGAAAAACCATTGCGCTGTGTGCATCTAGCCAAATATAAAAAAATCCTGGTCTATCATAAGTGACTTCATTTAGAAATTGCTGCAGCTGTACTTACTGTAATTTTTTATTTATTTTGCTTTTTATTGGTATGTTCCTTCACTTTTTCAATTTGAACCACTGAAGGTAAATGATTATGACTGCTGTCATGCCGATTGGAAGTTCTTTCTTGTTTTTGGCAATAAACATGTAGTCTTATTTCTTAATTTACAGACTGTAGGGTAAGCTGAGTGCACAGTTTGAATAAAAATTGGGCTTGCAAATGCTCATTTTGAAGACTTGTAATGATCTCAATTAATCGGGTTAACTAAAAAAAATAAATTCCAACCCATTTACTTTTTGAAAAACATCTGTTCAAAGGGAAATTGGGAATTGATTTTTTCATATTTTGCCCCATATGGAACATTTGATGTACATACCTCTAAAATTTCCCACATAGAGTCCCGGAAGAACCTTGAAAAAAAATTGGACATTTAATTTTAGATCAGACTGAATTAAAATTTATTGTAGGATAATAAACAAAACTTATTTTACTCAAGGCAGAAAATGAGTTTATACATTTACTACCCAAACAAACACTCAAACTCAAAAAATGTAAAGTTGAGAGAGAAAAGAAGATTCTACACAAATTTAACAAAGATAACAATACTGATGAATATCAAACCAGGAATGCCTCTATACCTTTGCAAATTATGCTCTTTTTTCTCACTATAATGCTAATTGCTTAATGCTCGCTTTTCTCACTAAAATGCTTTTGATAATATAAAAAATCCACTAAAAATAAAATGCTCAAAAAATGCTCTTCCAATTTATTTTTTAAGCCCAAACTGATGCAAAATGAGTAAAGTTCAGTTCTGGAGGCTGGGCATTTTCAGTTTTTGAATATATATATTTTTGGAGCGATATTATAAATTACTACGTAAAACTAAACCACAATACCAGAATAATTATGCACAATAAAAATACAAAGATTAACTGCTTGTCAGATGTATTGATTGTTATTCGAGAGAAACCGATTTGGTTCAAGTTGTTTGTATTGCCGCTATTTTTGAATAACCGCCTTTATTTTAGCTTTGGTTGAACAAATGCTAAAAAAAATGCCACTATAATGCTAGCATTATGCTCGAATGCTCGGCGGTCACTAGAATGCTCAAGAAAATGCTAGCATAATTTGCAAAGGCCTAAACGCTTCCATTCCAGTTCTACACTACTTGTACTACAGTTTCACCTCTAAAATATGCTTGAACTACAGTTAATGTATTCACATGAATTAGCAGCTCAACCGGAACAACCATAACCTTGTCGTCCTACCTTGTTCATTCCGTTCCCCATAGCGATGTAATGAGTCAACAAAACAGAAATCGAGCTCTTTTATCGAAATTTGGAATGACTTATGTTCAGCTGGAAACAAGATGGCCGACCACCAATGGCGGAGGACTGGGGACCATGCTTTGGTCAACCTCGTTCCCAGTGCCATGTCGGCTTAGAGTACCGCATTTACTTGATGAAGCGCCCCGGCGCTTATTCGGCGGCGGCGGCGCTTATTTGAAACAGGAGCTTTTGCAATGCAAATGAAGTGACAAGTTTTCTCCTGTAATGAGAATTTATTTTGCAAATTTACATTGCGATCAATAAAATAGCAAATACAACATCAACAATGGGTAATGGGGGATTCAATTACCGAATTTGAAATAAGCATCGCATCGGCTACTACTGAGGCGGGACGCTTGTTCGGGGGCGGAGCTTACTTAATTTTTGATCTCACTGGTGCGGCGATTATTCGGGGCGGCACTTAATCGGGTAAATACAATTAAATAAAATCATAACATCCTGTTTAAAAAATATCAGTGGTGCGAATTGCGAAACACGACGCTGAAAGCTGTCGTCCCATCTGCCATCAAGATTGCTCCTGTTTCCTTTTCTTGTGTAGATTTGTACTAATTTGTCTGCTCCTTCATGATGGAGATTAGGGGGCAGGCAACAAAAGCCATCAAATATTTCAATTGCAAGTCGGAAGTGTTTGAGAATATGAGTTTACATTCGTAGCTGGGCGAGTATTGAAAAACGGGATCCCATAATATTCCCGGCCAAGTCCTGAGTACTGGGGAAGTGCAGTTTATCTTATATGTACTAGTCCAGGGAGTAACCGTGTTATGGAACGGGATTTGTATTCCTTTCTGGAAGAATATTAAATGCAGAAAAAGCAGTTTGTCTCAAGCAAACAGTAGTAAATTCATCACGCTTTTTCAGTCCTTGCCCACAATTATAAAGTCGAAAGACATACTTATGAGCGATATAGGGATATGTTTTATTGTAGTTAGTATCAAATGTTGGACACAAAAAAAGCCTCAAAAAACACCCTTCCGACCCGACCAAAGTTTCTAAAAGAAGGAAGCTAACCATTTTTTTTTTGGCCCAAGCCGTCAAACCAAAGAAAACAAGCTCTACAAAGTAATGCAATAAGACCAACAGTTTACAAACAAATGTTCAAGTCTTTGTCCACGAAGCACTGGGCTAACAAACTATAAAAATCACCTAAACTTCCTAAGGTAAAAGAAATCTGTGTGCAGTATCGTCTGTGTAGAAAAGTATCGGTACATATCAATATTTCTTGTTGAGGAATGGGGGGGGGGGAGGGGTAGAAGAGAGGAAGGCTTAATGAATTTCTGGCTTCAAAAAGGGGGCTTATTAGAGAGGTGGGCTTATTAAAGAGGGGGAGGACCCAATAGCGAAATCACAGAAAATGACCTTCCAAGATTCCTTTTGAATTTTGCTGCTGACAACTCGAGTAACACAAATTCAACTGGCGAATTCAAATAAATTTTGGCTTTAAAGAAAACGAATCAACATGAAATCAAGCATTTCTTTATTTGCGACTACGATATACGCACTTCAAGAGATAAAGCAAGGTTCATGACCAGAAAGTATTTTCTCATTTTTCAGCTCAATACGTCTCTTAGAGCAGACTTCAGCTCTGAGTACTTAAAGTTATAACCCATCTGTAGGGTTCGAGCTGGACTGACATTTTGTCCTTCGAGCAGCATAGACGCTCTCTCGGTTCCAAAGATCAAATTAAGAGCAAAGGAAGGTACAGGCAGAACCGCCAATCTATGGAGAGCTGAAGCATATTCTTTAGTAAAAGATTCGTTTGTTGCTGTTTGCGGTGAGACCGCGTTGAGAACGCCGGTCACGTGTCTGTTCTCCATTGCGTACATCATTATACCAGCCACGTCGCGCACGTGAACCCAGGGGAAATACTGCTGCCCGCTTCCCATCCGGCCTGCAAGGAAGCGAAAACCACACAGATCTTAACTGTAAACGAGTAAGCAGCTAGATAAGTAAGTAAATAAACAAATAAATAAGGAAGTAGGTTGATAATAGAATAAAGTATAGGTAGGACGTAGGCAACTAATAAATAACTAAAGCTGAGTCGGTATAAGTAAAAGATTGAGTGAGTGAGTACGTATGGGCAAGCCAACACACACGCGACCATCCTTGGCTACTACATATACAACACAAGCTCCTCATGCGCCTCAACTTGGTCAAAACAGCCATATCATTCGAGCTGCACAACACAGACTCACCACCTAAACCCAACCAAACGGCCGTATCATCGTCTATATAACACAGACTTACAATTTTAACCAACCAAAACAGCCGTATCATTCGAGCTGCACAACACAGACTCAGCGCCCAAACCCAACCAAACGGCCGTATCATCGTCTATATAACACAGGCTCACCATTTTAACCAACCAAAAGAGCCGTATCATTCGAGCTGCATAACACAGACTCACCGCCCAACTGAAACCCAACCAAACGGCCGTATCATCGTCTATATAACACAGACTCACCATTTTAACCAACCAAAACAGCCATACTGATCATTCGAGCTGCATAACACAGACTCACCGCCCAAACCCAACCAAACGGCCGTATCACCGTCTATTACCACCTTAACCAACCAAAACAGCCGTATCATCGTCTATATAACACAAATTCACCACCTAAACCAGCCAAACGGCCGTGTCATCGGCTATATAACACGACTCACCTCCTAAACCAAACCAAAACGGCCATATCGTCTGCTGTATTACACCTCCATCGCGTCCCAAGGCTACGCCGATGCGGACGATCACATGACGAGTCTTGCTGCCAGCGGGTAGCCTTGCACTGTCTTCCCAGTCTGCGCACAGGCGAGACATGACGTCCGCCTGACTCGGCGGCACGTCTTCGGTGTACTTCACAGTGTGGCTTGGTGGGTAGAAACCTGCAAAATGATGTTGTTGGTAAGGCATGTTCTGAAGTTTGATGTTACAAGAGTTAATTCTGGAACCATCAGTCTTACCGTAATGACATAATGAAAACTAGGATATTGATAAGGTGAGAAATAAAGAAACTACTTGGGTAATGGAAATGTTTTGAGGTTTTGGTTAAATATTTATAGTCAGAGTACGTGAAAGTTTGGAATCTTGACTGTTCCAGAGTTTGGGGCTGCCACTGCTAAAAGATCTGTCACCGTTAACAACTGTTACGGTATAAGAGTTTGTGTGTACGTGTGATTGGCAGCTGTTTTTGATTGCAGATAGCAAGGTGGAATGTAGCAATGTGTAAGTGTGACTGGTGGCTGTTTTTGATTGCAGATAGCAAGGTGGGATGTAGCAGTGTGTGTAAGTTCAGATATACGTGAAGGTGCAATTTCGTGCACTGCTCTAAACGTTAGCACTGATTAATATCTTGATTTGATGTACTGTTCAGTAAAGTTCTTTGGTAATTGGTTATTACTTAACGAAGAACTTTCATCGAAATTCCTTATGCTGGGTGCCAGAGGGAAGACCATGCTCTTAATGATACTGGGTGATAATATCGGGGGCCAGCCAATGGACGGCTAAGCGAGTGTGAGACCAAAGGCCGATCCAGACTCACAAACATCCTCAGACTTGTTCAGCTGACCTTCAGTTGCCTCTGATCTTATTGCCAGGTATTGGGAGCGAAATTTTTCTTCCTGACTAACTCGAGACATTGGTAATATAATTATGAACACAAGTGACTTATTACCAACAGCTGAAGAAGACACGAACACTTCTGGTGGAGTGGAAGTCTCTGCAATTTTTGTGGCCAGCAGTCGAGTTGTGTCAATCCGGCTCTTCCTCACAGTCTCGTGGAAGTCTTTGGTCCACCTAACAAGATCATTTACAGACTGTTCATACCAGTATTGATTGTAAGTGTATAACTCTTCCGAGGTTTTAACTGAAGCTCCTAAGCAGTCGTTTTAATGGATTCTAAGTGTTTTGGATCTTATCTTAACTCAAGGTAAAGTAGGATTGTGGTTAGTTGTGAGTAGTTTCAATGTATTGTTCCCCGAGTCCACAGCCTTGGCCGGATAGCAGTGGTGACACGCATCTTCTCGCTTAAAGGTTCAAAAGATTAACATTCATGATTGATCAAGACCTGCTACAAAAAATACTAAAAGTCATCATCATTTAACAGTGACTGATAACAACAAAATCAACAACAGTATAAAAAATATTATCAGTAAATAAATGATAAAAGGAAAATCTGTAGTGTCCATTACGAATTCAAGCAATCTGCAAGTAGAAGATCTGACTCGCTAACTGTATTACATTGAAATAACACAGTGATTTAACATCAACTACCACTGGTTTGTGTTCAATTAGAAAATATCATTTTGTTTGCTACAGGTATCATAAGTTCCTTGGTGAAGGAAGATTCTACCCCAGATTCTGCAAACTTAAATATACGACTTTTTATCATCTAAGAAACATTCTTTATTTCTGACCAACGTGTGCCCCTTAATAAATCTTTTAAAAGAACACTGAAAAGAGGAAAAGAAATGCAGTGAAATGTCCCAAGAACTCCCTACTTACCGTTTCAGTGGGTTAAGTACATTCTCTCCTGCTAAGTTAACCACAGCCTGGCATTCAGGTAATCCAGCTTCGGAAATCTCCTCCTGCATACAAGTATATCACTTTTTATAATACTATTTTTTATCCAGAACCAGCTTCTTTTTACATTACCCTTTACAACAAACTTGAAGGATGGTCTATTTATAGATCAGACCTTTCAGTCTTAGAAAACTTAAAACTTGGAGCGTCTCGTTGGGGACTAAATAACAATACGTTCACCCCTTCGTTAAAGATCCAGTTTATCGGGTGTGCATCTGATCCGCTCAGAGCGGCAGGGGGCGGCTGTTCCACTGGTGTCAGAGTAGTGTGGTGTTTCTCCATCGGCTGTGGCAAAGGCTGGGGCATACTTGCCCAGTTATCTGGTGCGAGGTGCTACTCTTCTACAGTCACCTCAGGCGTGGGTTGGGACATCATTGACTGACCTTTAGGTGCAAGATGCTTAGGTTGACACAGTCGTCTCTCGACCATCTGGATAGCGCACGTACTTAGGGTTTGTTTCAAGCAACTCCACCTCATTCACCAGAGGGTCGATCTTGCTGGAGCGGACCTGGCGTTTGAGAAAGTCTGTAGCTAGCCATGCGCGAATTGAGGCTTCAGACGACCGTCACGGGAATCAAAAGAAGCGCTCGTGTGGTGTCTCGTTTGTCACCGCACACAGTAGAGATCGAACAGAATGGAGAACATCAGGCAGAAAGTCTTGCCATCGCGTTACCAGTAGGTTCTTAGATTTCAGGAACATAGTGAATGCTTTCCTGATCACATCACTATACCTACTATACCTCTCGACCTGACCATTTCCTTCAGGGTTATCTGAGCTTGCGGCTTGTAGCGATGCCTTTGTCTCCCAGGAAAACTCGCAGCTCATGGCTCATGAAGGATGCCCCACTATCTGAGTGGACATAGACTGACATTCCAAAGAGGGAGAACTTGATAGCTGTACTAGCCGAGACGTCAGGACAGGCAAACACAAATGGGAACCTGGAGTATTCATCGACTATTTGGAGAAAGAAATTGTTCCCATTAATGCTTGGCTAAGGTCTTTTGACGTCATTGTCGATTCTTTCAAACGGTTGAGTTGCTTTGATGAGTTAAACCTTTTCTGGGTGGTGGTACTGAGGCTTGCACTCACAGCATACAGGGCACTGGCTCGTTAACTATCTTCTTTATCTCCTCGAGGGAACAAGGTAGGTTCTTGGTTCTCTATTGTGACTCCTGGATGACAGAGCGACTCATGGAGCTTGTAGAGTGGTTCGTCAGTCGCAGTGGCGCGTATAGTTCTGGATAGTGTGTCTGTGGGAATGTTATCCTACCCAGGTTGATAGACAATGTCAAAGCTGTAGCAAGAACGTTCAAGTCTCCACCGCATGATTTTGTCGTTCTTGATCTTCCCTTTGTGGCATTGGTCGGACATAAAAGACACCGACTTTCTGATCAGTTATTAGAGTAAATGCCTTCCAATTAAGAAGTGTTTCCAGCATCTCACTGCCTCTATTAATAACTTGTGCTTCCTTCTCAATGGATCTGTGCTTGAGCTCGCTGCCCTGTAGGGTTTGTGAGAAGAATGCCACAGGTCTCCCATTCTGGCTGAGAGTGGCTGCTAAGGCAACGTCTGATGCATCTGTCTCGACTCCCAATTGCAGTAATAAGATTCTTCTACAATCTTCTTGAGACTTTCAAAGGCTTTCACAGCTTTCTGTGATAGGGGAAATGACTTGCAACTGGTGATTGGCTTGAGATCCGATCCGAGAGCTCGGGGATCCATTGTGAGCAGTAGGAAAATAATACCAGGCATCTGTCAAGGCCTTAGACTCAAGTGGGATGTGGAGCTCATGCAAGAGGGGCATTCGCTGAGGATCAGAGAGGATTTCTCCCACTCCCATTATATATCCGAGGACTGGAAGGCGCCTTGTTGAGAATACACTCTTCTGGTCATTATTATAGCAAATAATCTTACGCTTAGCAGCATCAAGCAAACTCTTCAGGTTTGCATCATGCTAGCTCATGCTCCTCTCGATCCTTCCCACAAATAGTGATGTCATCGAGATATGGAAAAACTCCTTTCAGATTATTCTCATCCACAAACTTCATCATTTCCCTCTGAAAACAAGCCACACCAATAGTGACTCCCAAAGCAGTTGATTAAACTGGTAGATTGTTTCGGGCTTTAAAGGCTGTGTAGAGTCTATCCTCATCCCTAGGTGGCATGCACTTGATGGTAGGCACTGCGCAGGTCAGTGCTAAAGACTCTGTACTGAGCGATGTTGTTTACTAGGGTCACTCATCCATGGCAGTCGGAAAGCATTGAGTAGTGTAAACCCAGGGACCTGCTTGAAGTGATCAAAGAAAGTCCACTTCGCCAAAGTCTGTAGAAGAAATCAGTCAGCCCAAAAGAGTAAAATTTCTGCTGCTACCTGGTCGCCAACACTGGCTACAGTCCCTACAGGCACTCCTAATTCCCTCTCCAAATCATTAGCAACGGTCAGTGTGAACGGATTTCAGGTAACAGCTTTGTTTGATAGTGGTACCAGTGAGAGTTTTATCCACCCAGACCTAGTCAAAAAACTGGCCTAACAGTACACCCTTCATCTGGAACAGCGTCTATGGCAACATCAGCCTCATCATCATCCAAGGTCAGCGAAGCCTGCATGATTGATCTCTCTTATTAAGGTTGGAAACATGAGGCTCTACGTGTATCTGTACTGCCAGGACTTTGTGTCAACCTCATACTAGGTCTCGATTTTCAGTCCCAACATGATAACGTTGTTTTCCATTATGGGGGCTCTGAACCAACCTTATCTGTCTGGGGTTTTAGTACCCTGCACAATGAACCACCTGAACCCTTGGCGAACCTGACAACAGACTGCCATCCCAAGTCACAACAATACAGTCAACAGGATTCAGCTTACATTGACAGAGAAATAGAGTGACTGCTCGAAGAAGGCATCATTGAACCGAGTTGCTCTCCATGGTGAGTCCAAGTCGTGGTAACTAAAGAAGAGAACCACAAGAAGAGGCTCGCTATAGATTACTCATGTGCCTACCACATGAAATCAATCCTCTATGCATGCACACATGCAGGCTGAGCACATTGCAATTGTTCTCTTAATGAAAGTATGTCAACTTTATGTATGTGACCAAAGCCAGTGAAGGTGTCAGCATTCTCAACAGTGAGCCGTCTGACAACACAGATGAGGTATACCTATCAACTACTTCATTAACCTAAATCAGTGCTCCAGCTCTGAATCCAGGTGCATTAACTCCTTGCATCAACACCAGCACCATCCTGTCATTATTACCAACAGTCTAGGAGTCCCTGGTAACAAGATTTATCTCTCTCCTGTCAAGAGCCTTGCTCTGAGATTGATAAATCTATGTTCCAGTTGCCCCACCAAGCTCATTGTTCCTCTTCACTTAATGTTGCTGGGAAAACACATAATTATTCACAAGCGACACAAGCACTATTGAGCTTGGGTGCTTTCAAAATAAAGGAAAAAATAACAAATTTTTATTAAGACTTATAAGTTTGAAACATTCACAAGATGATTTTAGAAGCTCTAAATTTTTAAACTTTCACTCATACAGGCCCACCACAGTGTTTTTCTTAAGGCCGGTACACCGGTACATTGTACCGATGTTCCCCCGTAACTGTACCGCCTTTCCCCAGCAATGGCGTCTGGCAAGTTTTTTAAAGTCACCAGATGCACAAAATTGCATCAAATTTCAAAAATGTTCTGGTGGATGACCCCAGACCCCTCCAGATGCTTGCACCTTCGGCGCTTGATAACTTCCAACCCAGGCGTACCTGCTTTCCCACTTAGTGTACCCCACTTCCCAAGCCTTAAGAAAAACACTGCACCAGTCCAAAACATGCTCCACAGTCCACATGAAAATTATGTATATTTCAGTTTTAATTGATGACCAAGTTGTTGAGAACCTCAATGTACAGATTGATTGAAGTCATTCCCAGCCTGCTATTTGGAGCCTTATCCGCTTCTACATTTTAGTAGCCAAATGCATAATTGTTATGTAGTTATGCTACCTGTTATGGTAAACATAAAGGAGATTCCCTTACCCAAGATATTTTGCCTTGACCAGGTGATCGTGATATGACTGTCACTTCATGTCCATTTTCCTTCAGAACCTTCTTTAGGGTTTTGCCTATAAAACCTGTTCCACCACCTTAAATAATAGAATTAAGACAATGATGGAAAATTATTGATAATACAATGACTCTCTCAAATTACCAAAAAATGAAAGGCTCAGTGAAAATTTTTTGACCAATTGGGCTATATTCTAATAAGCAAAAACTTTATGATTTGTGCATGATAAAATTGATGAGTTTGAACTTTAAAAGCAATGTTTGGAGTTGAAATTTGCTAACTATGACACAAACAGGCAGATGGGCTAAAATAGTAACACTTACTTAAACAAGATAGTTGAAGCAGCACAAGCTAATGTGCTGTGTGCTAAATTTCACTTCCATGGGGCGGCTGACGCTTTCCAATCGCCAACCCTTGCCCGAACCCTCCCCCCCCCCCAACAGGCTTTACACTGATAGGAACACTAAGTCAAGAACAACTAAATTACATTTTGCCTTTACACTCATACACATTCCCACCAATTATATACATAACTCTGGATCATTCACACGATAGTAATACACATAGCTTTCGTTGTTTTAACACTTTGGCCACTGAAGATCCACACTGTACCTTACTCAGTCAACTGAAATCAAATGGCAAATGTGAACAACCTGTCCGGACTTACCAACGAGAACTTTCATACTTTCACTCGTTCTTGTGGCAGAGACTGAAAATGATCGGTGAGCAGTGCAAACAGAAGAAAGAAGTGACGGACTTCTTAATATTTTCATCATCCCATTGAATGTGCTTGAAAAGTAAATTTAACCACGGGCAAGTCAACAATAAACGAAATGTTACGTAATTATACACCTTCCTCTGCCATATTGGCCGGGCGTTCATAAAGGCTCTGGGAACGAGCAAGATTGTCCGGGATAAGAGACTGGGCTCGACAACAAACTGACGCATGCTCAGTAAGGCCAAATAGTTGGATGGAAAATGGCCGCCAACTTTGAGTTTGGCGAAACTTTCGTGTTATTGTGTGGATCGTGACAGAGCACTGTAAACCGCTTAACGACTGCTGCAAAACTACGTATTGATGTAGTTCTACCAAGATGCAGGCTTTTGTTGCTCACTAAGATTCCGCTGTTGCTAACTACAAGTTTCAAAAAAGATGGAAATCTGTCTTGACTATCCACTGACACTAAAGCTCGGAAACAAATTGTCGTTCTCCCTGGGCGTTCTCTAACGTGTGGTTTATCAAGTGTGAGCCATGGATACTCGATACAACGCGATATCTGAAGCGGGAGCTGAAGAAGGAGGTATGTAATGTAAAGTGCGAGTCAAATTCAAAAGCGAGCAACCCAGCTGGGCACTTCGCATTGAGGTTGGTCAAATGATGAGGAAGCAGTTCCTCTGTTGTTAGGGGTTTCTATGCCCCGCTGTTAGTGGCTGCTTTTGATGGTCAAGTGTCCGGCTTTTTCACACACTATATGATCAAGATATGCACGAGTCAGACAGCTCAAGGCTGTTCAGAGGAATATTTGTATTTGACTCGTACATAACTGTAACTATAACGAAACATTACCCAGGTCCCCAGTATAAACTACAACCATAGCAACACAAAAACATTTCTTAATTGCTCGGTCTTAGCCCTGAACACATATAATACCTGGATGATCTTCTCACGTTGATACCAGTCCTTTTAATAGACTGACAGAAGCGATTTATCCTGTTTAAATAAAGGCGTCTTATCTTATCTTATTTTATCCCGAATTCTCTGCCTTTAGTAATAATTTAAATAGTCTACCATCTTGCTTTTCTTAATGGCGCATCATAGTATATATGCTGAAGTTATTTTTTTAATTTAATTGTTAAATTAGGCTCTGATTTCACTCTTATATACAAATTATTGGAACAGGGTTGTATTTTTTTCGCAAGGGGATCCTTAAGGTTTCGTCTTGCTCAGTTGTGTGTTTTTACAAGTTTAACGTTAACCAATCACACATGTCTGGTAGAGTTATTTTGTGTGTTCATAACCACGAATAGTGCAAAGGTTTAACTATTAAGTAATTATTGTTTAAATTGAATGATTCTTCCTACTGTTAAGCTAGAAACCATGTTTGATAAGTTTTTAGACAGTTACATAATTATTATAGCTGATGGACGACACTTCAGCGAGGCCTATATGAGGCAGATCATCTCTAAAATCAGCCGAGAAGAACTAGAGGACAAGTACCTCAGATTACAAGAGCAAAATGTCGTAAGTAAATTCACAACAGACTAACAAGCTATGCAAAATGAAAATAAAATGAAATATTTTCATGGTAGCAACTATTTTCTTCCTCTCAAGCAGACTTAAAACTTTTAACTTCTTCTTCCAAAAATACTTAATATTAAATATGGACTACTTTCATAATACTCCTCATTGGCCATGAACAAAAACTCTGAATGAGGCCAGTAGGGCCAAAATATAGCAAATGTATGAAAACTTGTTGCTTGACCTCGATTTGAAGTTATTGTTTATGGTCACTGGGGCAAATTATGAAAGTAGTATATAGTTTCCTTAACTGTAGGTCATGTATGTTTGTAGATATCCAGACATACTCCAAGTTGACAATGTAACTCACATCTTGACTGGGTATTTGGTTAATAATTGCAGTTGCAATAAATGACAAAAGTAGCATTTTATTTTGTTTCCATTTCAAGAGTGACACTTATTTTAACAACAGTAACACATTGACATGATACTCATCTACAGGGCATACTCTGCCATGTGGCCCTCACCACAACACCAGGGTTATAGTTAATACCAACTTTTTTTCAAGAAATATGTGGTTTTTTTTAAGCCCCTGAGATGGTACATACCTCTTATTAGCTTGTTTGCTTGGTCTGTATGGTAAGTTATGGACCAAGTTTTTCTTTCCTTTTATGGTTCAAGCACGAAGTGTGCAGGCCATGAAAACAAGGAAGGAAAAAATGAAGGTCCATAACTTGCCATATGGACTGAGCAAATGAGGCTAATAAGATGTTTATTTCATGGCTTTGTTGATTGTTTGAAACAAGTGAGGCCGCTCCAGAACTAGAGGTCCGTTTGGCTACTTACAGACCTGAAATTGATCAATCACAGCATGCAAAGTCAGTCAGCCATATAATAAAGTGTATTATAGAAGATGAGACCATCAACTTAAAGTCCTTATGCTGGGACAGTGTGGCAAAAGAAGGTCGCACAAAGTTCATCCCTGAACCGGGCTGGGTATTGAACCCAGGACCTCCTGCTTGACAGTCAGAGATCTTACCAAAGATCCTGTCATGTGCTTACCTTGCACACAGTGGGAGGTTTGCACAATCAAAAACGATCTCTGACTGCCAGAGAGGATTCAATCCTGGCCATAATCCTTCTTCTTTCACCATATACCATCTGTGGACAGGGACATGAATCCATTGGTTTGATCTCCTAAATAAATAATTGTAATGCTTTAACCCACATACAATGTACTTTTGGAAAAATTAGGGAAATCAAAATGTAGTGGTATTAATATAACCAGAGTTCTAGCTAGAAAAAATGGAGAAGGTGCTGCACCCTCTCATTTTTCTTAGTGCCCTTTCATTTTCATGGAAGGACAAGGAAGTAATAAAATTTGTAGCTCGAAGGATTGCTTGTAGTAATGAATAACCTACTTTCAGGACTTGAAGAAGTATGCAAGGAAGCAAGAGGAGAGAATTAAAAAGTGAGCACAAACATCCATCCCAAAGTTTCATTAATTGTTCTAGTTAATTGAAAAAAAAGTGCATTATATGTTCATGAATGTTTATATGTTACAGCCAACTTGGATGGCACTTTGCATATTTTGTATACATGTACATGGAAACTATGTGTGGCACCATTTAAATTTCTATTTGGTCAAGTTTTGTAATTAATAAAATTTTATTCTGTGTTTTCTTTTGATAGAAGTCAGCTTATGTCACACCTATAAATTGATCAATTCACTTGGTACCATTGAATTAATAGAGGGTTCAATTGAGAATTCTGACAACCATCCCTGCCTTTGTATATGGGAATTCCCCTTCTGTAATAGTTACTTTCATTACCAATAACTAAATTAAATTCAACTTAACCTTAGGATGGCAACCAAGTTGCTGAGGCTTGCTGCCGACAAGAAAAAGAGAGATGGTGCAGATGGGTGTAAGTGTGTTTTAAAAATAACATTTTATCTGTGTGGCAAAGTAAAACCAGCCAATAGACTTCAGGGATAATTAAAAAGCATTAAGTTTCAAAATGGAAATAATTAGCTAGTAATTGAACTTCATGTCAGGTAACTTTGGTCCAAAGTCATATTTGCGAACTTGCACTGCTTGCTCATTCAATTTTGAAATCATGTGTAAGATTTCAGACCTAATTGCACTCCACTAAGTTCAGTTACCATTAGATCGACAAAATTTTATGCATTTAGTTAGATATTAATCACAACAAACCAGCATGTCAGCAAGTGTGAATAATGATGAGCTACAAGACATAAGTACACGTATACTCATGACAGATGGCTGCTGTCTTTTGTTACCATGTGTACATATGAACTATTGTTAATGTTCACCAGTACTCACAAGTCTCTTGTGAGCATCTGTGTGTATGACTACAACACTCAAATGTTTGAGGTTTTGGTTTCTTCCAAAGTTCATTGCTTCATACAATATTTATATCCTAATTTTTGATACATAATTATAAGTTATATAATAATAACAACAGCAACAACAATAATAATAATAATAATAATAATAGTGATAAAAATAATAATAACATTTATAGATAATAGTGTTTAATAATGATTACATAATGATAACTATAGCAATAATTATAATTATGATAAATTTTTAAAGTACCTTTTCCCTTAGATCAAAAAATGTTATTTACCTCCCTAGTGAAGTATATTGTCAGAGTAAGGCAATTTAAGAACAAAGGTACATGTACATGTTACCTTGGCCTCAGCCTATTTCAACAAATGACTGACTGGTGGGTTTGTTAGGTTTTAAAGGCAATAGTACACGATACCTCAGTCCCAGACTGTTTCAACAAAGATTGATGGTGGATTTGTTAAATTTGAAAGGTAAAGGTTCATGTTACCTCGGCCTTGGACTGTTCCAACAAATGATTGACTGATGGATTTGTTAGATTTGAAAGGTAAAGGTACATGTTACCTCAGCCTCGGACTGTTCCAACAAATGATTGATTGGTGAAATTGTTAGAATTTAAAGGTAAAGGTACATGTTACTCGGCCTCAGACTGTTTCAACTAATGATTGATTGGTGGATTTGTTAGATTTTAAAGGTAAAGGTACATGTTACCTCGGCCTCAGACTG
>JAOBYE010165997.1:0-18140 GCA_025403585.1 Parazoanthus swiftii
AAGTCATTATTATTATTATTATTATTATTATTATTATTATTATTATTATTATTATTATTATTATTATTATTATTATTTTATCTGGAACTAAAACCAGCTGGATATAATGAATCCTATGTGACTATCACGAGATCACAATCGACTCGTGCATACTTGCACGTGTTGAAAAACCAACAGTTTTGACATTCATTCGAACTGGTTTGATACTTTTTTCTTATCAGGAAGTCAATAACAAGCCACACTTGAACATTTGAAGGTCAGATGTTTCATGCACATACACCTTTTCAAACTATCTTATTTTTCTGGTTCATGCCCATTGATAGATCTATGCCTTGAGAAGTGCTTCAGGGCAAAGTTGTGACTTCGTGAACTGACCGTCTGGATTCGCGATTTGCTCAAGAAATATCGTGTTTCATTGAAGCAATGCCAGTAAAATTTAAAATAGTACCATATATTTGTCCTTGAGCTTGGGAATAACACTTTTTCAAATCATTGTGCGCAACATATATGCTCAGCTTATACAGAGAGAGAGAGAGAGAAAGAGAGAGAGCGTGTCCGAATTGACAACTTTGGGTAATAATCACCGCAGCCGTGCTGTTATCTCTTCACTGTTTACTGCGCGTTAATTCTGACCTTGCGGTTTTCACAAATTTGTCCCTTTTGAAGGCTTCATCGGCGATTAGCGACAGACGTGACTTTGCAGAACAAATTCGCGAATAAAACTGTATTTAAATCAGGTTATGAGCAGTTGCCAAGGTGGAGTCAAGTTGAAAGTTACTCGTTTTTTATTAAGACCAGTAAAATCTTTCTCAGGGTCAATGTTTCGATTTTGTTCTTAACGGCTATATTTTCCGTAGGGGGTTAAACTTGCCTAAAAATCGGCAAGGTGCTTTTGTGCACTGTTTCACAAGAAACTTGAAATGTCTTTTGCAAGTCAAGCTATTTTTAAATGTCATGGGTCCGTTATCGGAGCTGGGTATAATGTAGGACTACTGCAGTTCAACTTGTAAACTTGCATAAACTTTTGAGTCAGCCACAGTTTGTCCTTGTTTTGTTCTTGTTTTTCAGGCAAACTCAGCCTCAATGTTCTTATTAACTAGCGTTCTTAATAAAAAAAGGAGTGTAAAGTTGGGAAACAGCTCCTGTCCATTTTCACCTCGGCATAAACGTCAAAAAAAAAAGCGCCAAAAAAGAGAAAGGAAAAAACGGAAGCTTTCGGACAAAATTCGTCCTGCTTTCCTTTATTTTGTTTTATTCCTAAAGATTTTCCTAGTTCAAAGAGTCCGTACGTCCGAGATAAGTGAATGCCGCGTTAAACATGTTGTTCAATAACTGTTGCCATTTTAACAGCTGCTTGCATACACCGTTTTAAAAATCATAAAGGGGGCCTCCACCTCCCCCCCCCCCAAATCCTGGGCTTGTGCTTTATGAAAACACTGGGCCGCTCGATAGTTACCCGTCCCCCTAAAAACTTTTACTGCCAGCTTCCCTACAAGCCTGCACTATTGAAAGCCGTAGAAGAAGAGACACTGGACTCACTGGTTTTATTGATATTACAACAATCATTACTTTGCTAGAGCTCTATTCATGCATGTTTAGATAAAGAAATAGAAATATATGTTACCATTTATAGTTTTGATCAGGTTCAGACAAGGTTGGAGGCATTCCGTTTTTAGTAAATACCTAGCTCTTCAGTGATTAGACTAAGACAGAAATCGAAGCCAAGCTTCAGTCGGTTTGAGGAAAAAGATGCCAAAACCGCTGGACCTTAGCAAGGACGGACCCGATATTTACTGGATTGCTCGGACCATCCTCTTTAATACCCTGATGCTAACACGTCCAATATAGTTTTATGTCGAATATAGTTAACGTTTGGTCGCGTTTTACTACTAATTCAAGGCAAAAATGAGCTTTACAGTGTACTCGCTGAATAAGGGAATAGCAAATACCATCACGTTGCATTTTCCCAATCATCAATCAGTAATGCACCATGGGTTAGTGAGTAAGAAGTAGATCTTGTCTGATTGTCTGGTGCGGACTCCTAATTATAGTTCATATACAGTAATCGCTTAGCTTTAGTTCGGTATTTTTTGGCAGTCTCTTTTTTAGTCATACCCAAACTTGGCATTTAACTCGAGTGAAGATCTGCTGCTATTAATACACCTTACAGTTTCCGGATTTCATGGTTAATCTAAATCACACCAGTTTTAATTTACAAGATTAAGTTTTATTCAACAATGATATGAGTAGTACAATTGAGTATTTCGGGTCATCGATGAGTATGTGTCAGACAAAAAACTAGCACGTGTAAAACACACATTCCTGTAATGAATCAGACAGTGCCTCTCTTGTTGTAATCAATGACTGATACTCAGACAATTTACTTAATAAAAGTAATTAAAAGTAATAAAAAGGTGAATAAGGGTATATCTTGAAATAAGTTTTAAAACGAAAAAATGCTATCGCGGCCCAAGGGTCAAGAGACAGCTATCAACACATGCTACAAAACACGAGAGTTATTCAAACTGTTTCAGTTACGCCCTGAACTCAGCTGTTATCAGCTCAGGGTAAATAAGAGGTGTATCGACTGTTTTCTTCATTAACTCTTTCTGAATTACCTTTGTTTTGCCACTACTAACACATTTTGTAAACAGCGAACAATTCTTGCTGACACTGCACATGACATCACGTTTAGGAGGTTAGGAACATAAGTAACAACGCCTGTTTGGGGTATTTTGACACAGTAACATAGAGTTCTTCCAAGAGCAATGTGCGTGGGACAATTAAAGGGTGAGTCTTCTCACAGAATGTGCAAAACAATCATATTCTCAATTGAACAATGTTTTGTCTTCTAAAAATTTTAATAGTTCAGTCGACGAAAAAAATCCTCACGTAAGGTTAAAAAAAATCATCGAAGGCTGTCATCGACACAGTACATTTTCAAAAACTTGACACGTCTGCATTGTCATGTAAGCAAGGGCATGAATAAATAAGAACAACATGTCATCGGATAGAATTCCCACGCATGGCATATTTGCTATACATGATCCAGATTAGTTTTCCAGACTGCTGTGCAGATGTGCTGCTATTTCTATAGCAACAAAATTTTGCGTGATTTGATTCGCTAATCTTTCAACAGCTAGCACTCCCTGCTGGATGTGCCAAGGTTATGCAGTAACAAAGTGGCCAATGGACAGGCGCTGGGCAGACGAAACGAAAAAAAACTCCCTTTGTTGACGAGGCTTTAGCCGACCCAATAATTTTTCGAATAATTTTTTTGTAAGTCAAAATGGAGAAGAAAGAAAGCAAAATTTCTTTTTACAATGATGGATTAACTGGAAGCATTTCAAGCCATTCCATTTTCATTTTGTCTGTCCTATACCTTCATTTTCCGAATTGAAAGAAATTGGATGAAGAAAAGTGCTAGGCTTCAGAAAAACTGGTAAGCCCGGGCTTACCTGGTTTACACGTAGCTACGCGCCTGCTTTGTTTCATTTCCCAGAGGCATACAATTCCGATTTTTCCAGGAGTTCCTAAGATATTCAGTATTCATTCTTTTAGTGTCTTCAATAAAAAGAAAACGATTAAACTAAAATCATGCTACGTTTTAAATCTAGTACGATAGGCAACTTTGGGATAGTTGTTTTCCCATCGGGAAGGAAAATATGTTTCTGTTGTCCATGGTGGAAGGTTACATAATAGGATTTTTTAAAGTGTGCGACATATCGCACAACCATTTCATCCGGCGACAACAATTGATTACCACGATTTAGCAACCATAGAACAAAACAATTTCTTCCTTTTTTTGCTATTTCAGGATATTTTTATCTTAACACGTTTAAGTGTGGAAGATGTTGCTCGCATGGGGTAAACACATGTGTTTTCTTGATAAAAGAGCTAACAGTTATAAAAGCGCCGAGGCTCAGATTTGTATAAATTTAGGAACAATTTCAGGCTTGAGATCCGTCTCACAACTACAAAAACACAATTTTTTAAACTTAAACCGTTGTTTTATGTACGTTTTCATACATGAACAATGAATTTTAAGAACAACTTGAGCCTGATTTCGATAAAAAGGCAAGAACACCGAGCCTCTACCATGTCTACTAAAATTCTCTGTTGTTTTAAAAAAACCGACCACTTTCACTCTATACTTCTATAGTTTAGACAGTCTTTGCTTAAATATCATTGCTTTTGTCAAGTACTCTCCTTATATCAAGGTTAGTCACTGATTTAGTACGATATACCATTTTCCATAGACACTTAAAATGCCGTCTAAAATCGATTATTATTTAAACGATCATTATAGATATTGTGGCAGCGTTTGGCAGGAAGCTCTAGCATAAATAGTTCCTGAAGTTCTTGAACGAAATCACTTGTATTCTAATAAATGATTTTCCGTTGTACTGACTAATGTTCCGCCGACGTGATAACGTGCAAAGAATTTCCATGAACAGCGTTTTCACAGCAGAGCATTTCATACTACTCGGCAGGAACAATAGTGGTGGTCAAATGTTCTTCAAACTGCGTCAATCGGCAGTCCAGTGTGGTAGCCAAACAGGAACTTCATTTTAGAAAAACTTTCTAGAAATGATTAAACGTAAGTTTAGATGAGTCTTGAGTGCAATTGTGTGGCATTTTTATGAACCAAAGAACAGCCTGCATTTTTCGATGTATATTTGTGCCAATGAGAAAATGATCCACAAGATGGAAAACGTTGAATTCAGATCAGCACTCGATACAAATAATTATGAAAATGTCGAGGGCAGTAAGTTGTTTGTGATGTTAGTGGTTGTTTGTTTTTACCACTATTAAAAAATCACAAAAAAATGTAAAGTACTTTAAAGCAGTATCCGGTTCTTGTTATAAAGCGTGAAACAACACGAGCACCAAGCTATTTGTAACGCCAGAGGGTATGGACTGTGGAAACAAATTTGATCCAATTCCATAACTTTTCGATCTGGTGAAATTGCACCGATCAACCACAACATTTAGTAGTAAATCTCTGTTCACTGAAAAGGTTACAGAAATAACCAACCTTTTCTTAGTCTTTGTCTGCATGAGGGGTGTTCTCAAACATGTTCTCAAATTTTGGCATTTTTGAACCTTATCTTATACAAAAAGGTTTTTATTAAAAAAAAGGCGTACTTTAGAAAATCTGCAACTTTGCTTGTAGCATGTTTCAAGGAAACACTATAATCACTTTTCACATGTTAGAGCTGTGTCTACTACACAAACTATTTCTTTAAGGTGTCAGGTCACGAGTTTGTCTGCCCCTAATTCTTTTTACTGGCAAATTGCATATCTATTCATTAAAGTTCATTTCAACACTTTTTCATTACCCCTGCCTCATTTAAGACATTCTAAACATATAGAAATCCAAGATGATAGATAGATGTTCAAAGTAACGTGAAGTCATAACTGGTGCATTAACTAACTTTGACTACCTATATGATTACAGGATAGTATTGATCTCAAAGAGCTCTAATACATCATTGCGAAAACTTTCTGCTCCACCCCCCACCCCTACTGTCCCCGGAAGTCAAAAAGGCCTACATTCATTATTTGTTACAAAAAGAATAAGAACGTGAGGATTAGTTTAGAAACTATATAGATACCTCTTACAAACATTTTTTGACGCCGAAAAAACAGGTAAAAAGAATCTACCTCGATGAAAACTCCTTTTTGTATAATCACAGATTATGGGAACACTTTAGACTGGTTTGCACTTGCAAGCTAGATACACATTTCTTCTTGAATTTCTTCTCCAGGCATCGCAGGGAATTTTGATAGCATAGAGTAGATTAACACTTTGATTATACTCTCAATTTTCAGAGTACAGACTGTGGAACAAGCTAGTCGCCTTTTTTTCCCATATTTTATAGTTTGCAGGTCGAACTTGGGTGCAAGTCAAAGTGTTTTAACTGTCGCGAGTCCATCAAATGCAAAGTGTCGACTAGAGATACAACTCCATACACAGGACTTTTTCCTTATATAATAATAATAATAATTCAATAATAATAATAATAACAATAATAATAATAATAATAATAATAATAATGAAAACAATGATAATAATAATAATATTAATAATATTAATAATAATAATAATTTATTGTACTTCTATTGCGCAATTATCAATAAAACTTTTCGATTGCATGCGCATTACAAAAATCTACACTAATACTAAATGACCAAAATTATTAAACACTTGATAACGTAATAGTAAACTTAGGTTATAGTGAAACACTATTAAAAAGTATATCAGTAAGTTAAATAGAACGTCTCTTCTTGGGCTGAGACTGAACGTTCTTAAATATTTTTTAGGCTCTCAGCCACAAATGTTCTTAAAAGCGTTCTTCAGTGATATTTTGAATTGTGTTTACGTAAACACACGTTTCGGTTGTTTTAACAGGTGAAATCAGCGCTTTGCTGTCCGGGCCAAAGAACTCGCCACCAGCTACCTCCTAATTCCCTCCTGGACGATGGGTAGATGGCGTGACGAGTGCATGGGAGATTGCCAATACAAGTCCCCACCAGTAAATTCAGACCACCTAAGACTATATTCAAGGCTATACTGGGCCTTAAGGCTACTTTCAGATCAGATTTTCAGATTTTCAGATTTATTGATATTTGATTTTATTACAGGTTGGTTATATTCTATTGGCCTGCAAGTAGTTATAACTAGTCTAGGCAGGCCAAAGGATTACAATTGTTTTTTTATAAAGAAAAAACTGAGCAAATAAAAATAAAAAGTATGACTAGCGTATAACTAAGTATAAATCTATTTAATTTACTAACTAAACAATTCATGGGATGGGAAGTACATTTGAAAAAAAATAAATAATAAAAAAAAATGTGCTGCAGGTTTTTTTAATATGATGTGTGGTTATAAGCAAAATTGCAATTCCTTTAAGACACATAACAACCGTGCTGCGTGGGTGAAGGACAGGATGGGCAAAGACCAACCACTTCCTCTACACTATAAGCGCAATAGACAAGGACTCTTTTCTGTGTGGTGCTGTTCAAACCACCAAACAACTGATTGAAGCCTGCCTTATCTTCAACACTCCTGATAAGGCCCAGGCACAGCGGCTGAAGGACGTTCTGACTCTCGATGGCTCTTCTCAAAAGACATTAATATACAGCTATATGGTATTGATCATACGCCCGACGAAATAAATACAGTCAAAGGCTATTCCCAACATCAAACTCGGTGCATATCCGTCTGTTTACAAAACTTTAAAGTGAAACCGTATTACATACTCCCTCACGACACGAAGTAGCGGTTCTCCAGTCCATTTTAAAATATTTGAAATAAACGACTCTTTCTTAGTTTCATCCTCAGGTGCTTTTTTAATCATGTCATTAAATTTTTTTTCATTTTTGAGCCTCGACATTTTTATCAAAGGAAAATCGTACATTTTCAAAAAATGAAGTTGCAGAATAACAATTATCGAAAAGTAAATATTGATTTTACCCCGGAGTAGCCTATCAGCATAAAGAAACGCTTATCTTGACAATGTTTAACTAGCAAACAACTCTATTTCAAAAATTTTGTTTATGAAAACAGCCGAATACACTACGCCTGAGGCCATTTCACGTTACAATTAACAGTTGCCGGTGTTTTGACTTATATGCACATTATTTAGCTTGTGAAATATTTTGGTTTTACTGAAGAATGAAAATGTTGAGCAATGCTCCTTTAAGTAAGTGATAATTTTATTGACAAAGATTATTTTGTCGAGTCAAAGGCTGAGTGAACAAGTTACAAAGTGAAAATAGTTCAAGATGTGTATCTCCACAAAAAATAAAAACAGTGGCCACTTCGGGGTAGAGAAAGAGAAATGGCGTTTTCTCTAATTGGCTAAACAAAAAGCATCGGATAAAAAGGGATGAAAAACTGCCTGTCTCTTTCTTGTCAAAAAGCTTCAGCAGCGAAGTTGTTTGTGGATCGAGTATCTGGTGTTTGACTAGGCAATAAATAAAAGTAACACTTCAAGCAGAGGAAAAAGGTGTAATCTTTGAATTTAGTTTTAACTGTTCAAGCCATGGAACAGCTAGGAACTCCTTTAGCAATTGCGCTTATGCAAACAGATTATGCAAGCAAGAGTGAAGAACCTTTTAAAATTTAAAACCCGTAAAATTGCCCAAGGGTTTATGCGGTTCCATTCACTGAAGTTATGTTGCGCTGGCAGCAAAATGAAATCTCAAAGACAGCCGAAGCCGGAAAGTCCGACCTACTCATCCTGTCGTTCTGAAATATTGTAAACAAAAGATTTCAAAACAAAGAAGAAACTGAACATCGGGGCACTGAACATGCGGTTAGCGGCTTTTTTGTCGGCATTAGACAACTGCTCAGTCAGCTCGTAGCCCACCTCGGATGTTCCTATATTTTAAGCAACTAGTATTTTTTAAAGGACCTAGTCATACATCACTCTTCAAAAATACTCGTTTTCTACTCAGCTCCTAGTCGACCTGGTCAAAGGGTCAACTTTGACCGTCGTACAATTATCATGTGTGGGAGATCTGAAACCAAGTTCAGCGGTCCGTTTCAGGCGTGTCAAGTTTTCAGAAACTTCTTCTTGAAGATTACATAGGATACAAAGTCTGGTTTTATTTAATTTTAATTTCGTGTCTTCTTTCTCAGACAAGGTGTTGTTGCAACCGCGATCAATTTAGTGCACACCGCCTCCCTTGCGGGCTAGCCGGCAAGAATCGCGTTTCAGCCATAATTGCTTAACTTCACGTCAAAACACAATAATGTAGCTTTCAGCAGGCGTCCTGGAGCACCAAACACGACTAAAATTAGGTAGCAAAGACCCTTTCTAAGTTGTTGGGCATCTTGTTTAAATTAAAAAAACTCGAGTTTGTTTCAAACACGCAAACAAAGCTCTCTTTATAAAAGTTTGTAATACGAATGCAAGGTTAGGAATTCTGACTTCTTCAATATTATCCTTCTAATCGAAGAAACCCTTCTCTCTTGCTGTTATCGTGATTGTTTAACCAGATGTGTGGAAAAAGGAAAACAACAGTAAGACGCAGACTGCTAAACATGCCATAAAACATGCATGCGACGTCTCTTCACTATTCTGTAGATAAATTTCTCCCTTGAAAATCGTCTCTATACGCTCCAACTTACCTTGGTCTGTCACTCGACCAAAAACGTTCGCCCTGTCTTTTGCGCTGAGTGAGCAGTTCCACCGCCGATATTGAAGTTGAAATTGGCATTCTTCATTGGCAATGTTTGCGCCAGACAGTAAAGAAGGAATATGTGAGCGGTATTCCTTGCAGTATAACCTCTGGGTCCGTGATAGCCCCTTCATGTTCGAGCACATAGCGTCTGGTGTAACCGCTGCAGAAAAAAAATATGTTTTGTAGGGCATGTACCCTACTGGTCCGGACCTATATTAGAGAGAAAAATACAAAAAAGTTACCAGTGTTTGGTTATGTAATTTACTCCTAATGGTCGAAGAGCACATTATAAAACAATTATCACTATAAAAAATGTCCTTGGAGCCCACAAGTCTTGAAAAAAGGATGGATAAGCTTTGTTGCAGTTTCCGGTAGATAACTTGTTAATCTTAGTTTTACGTAGATCGAGAAGACACAGTGGAGTTTTTGATAGTGTCACAATGAAAACTTGACGGTACATTTTTTATATGTTACAATTACAGCTCTTTGAAAGTGTCTTGCCTCTTAAAATGGAGTGCTCTTACAGTCTTGAGAAAATGTTTTGCTCTTAAAGATAACTAAATTAGCCTGGCTTGAAAGTTGAGGTTGAAAAGCAAACAGCATTACCGAAACGTAAATAAAGTTTGGCCAAAGGGAAGGAAAATGGTAAACCAGCTGTACAACCAACTTACCACACACTGCCTCCGATGTGAAAGAGCGAAGCAAGAAGAGCCACACAGAGCATTATCGGCACATCTTTCGTTTTTGTTCTTACTGCCATTCTGAAGTTGTCGAATGCCTGCGAGAGTGTGACAAGAACAGAGCACTTCAGTCGTTAATAGCCGCTCTCACTATACCCCCGAAGCATGGGTGCTTTAATTTATAGTCCACTCTAAGTCAAGAAGTAATGAGTTCCCAGGAAGCTTGTGGCCCCTAATTTCTTTTTATCTTTCCTGATTGGTTGAAAATCAGCCCCGATGATCGCGTATATTTATTTATTGAATTTCTTTTGTTATTAATCGCAGATGACTCGAAAATGGTCTGCAAGCAACGGATATGTTTGTGGGCAGTATTTTTGAACTCGACCTCGGAGTTAATCTCACGGGTCAGCAGGAAATAAGAGTTCTTGAGCCGTTGCGAGCATAATGCACAATGCGGGTGCATGCTTATAAATTCATCGCATTCTAGTTGGAAGGCTCATCCGATCTGCAAGTAAACAAGTGAAAACCACAATAGAAGAGACTCCATTACAACGTTTGTTAAAATAATACGTCTCAATTAGCAAAACGACATACTGCGGGCATTCTCGTCAACGGAATTTTTTCTGCACGCTTAGATAAACAAATTTAAGATTTAACAGCAAGCATGATTCGTTTATCCCTAGCCACGAATTACAAGGCAATTAACTTATTTCATAAGTAAACATTTTTGAAGCTTATGTCAAAAGCTACCTTTAGAGTATTAAGCTGAATTAAGTTAAACTAATGCTATGTCATTCGTTGTTTAATTATGGATCCACTCGACTCAAGAAGGATCTATGTCTTTTTCGAGAGTAATCATTAGAAAAGTCAAAACGTGACTGGAGCATATAATGTAGTACGGGTTCTGCTTCAATTGCCCTAAAAGGGCACGTCTTTAGGCTAAAAATCCGAACAATTCCTATTTTAAAATACAAACGTAAGTGAGCCGCAGAAAGATTGATAAACTCTTTGATTGCTTTAATTCCAAAGAACAGCTAGCGTCTATTCAGCTCTGCACACCTATACACACACACAAAATAACATTCCGGGAACTAACTTACTTCGAAAATGAAAACCATCAGACGCACAACAGTGAAAGGTCTTATGGATTATCAATCGATGACTTAACAGTAGACGTGTACGTACTTACCCCGCAGGCAGAAGACGCCAGCTTCTTTGAGCTGTAACTCCATGTATTGTCAGCACACATTCTCGCAGCTTCCGAGACAAAACGTATAGTTGAATATCTTCCTCAGAAGGTTAAAGTCGATGAAAGGTTGAATTCTTTCCGTCAAACTGTGAATACAGGTCTAAATACTGCCTGAAAATTGGGTTATTTTCCACGCCATTTACCAACGACTGCTCGCAATAATGAAGCGTGTCTTGGTCGTGCGGTGAATATTTAAGCAGTTTTAAATACAGTTTTGGGTTACGTCTAAAATGAGCTTCTCCCCTGTTTTGTTTTCTTTGTCTTCAACGTCACCCTTATTTGGTATGAAGTGACACTTGCAAAGTGCTGCGAAAAGCCTGCACATCAACGCTCTTCTTTGATAGAAAACAAAAACTCGACGCTGTGCTGGACTACTTGAAAGTGTAAAAAAAAGAGATGACGAAAAGTGTGACCATCCATAACTAATTTAAACTTAAGATTCTACTTTATAGTCAATGCTTAATCTGCAATGTGATTACAAGGTGAAGTACAAGCAAATCTGAGGGGGATGGAGGATGTAAAAAAGGTTTGAAGGAGTATATAGTTTTTTGGTTTAAAGATATGGGAGATATGCGGGTTATTTTCCTTACATAGTTCTAATTAACTATTCTGTTAACTAAACATGAAAGCCTGTCAATGCCGCTCTTAAAGTTGTAATAATTTTCAAAAAGTTCAAGCAGTTTATGTCAAGAGGTTGCACCAAAAAGTTTATGATGAAAACCTAAAAATACCACAGCTTATAATAAATATAATAACTTCGTGAACGTTACAAAACAGTTTGCGTGCATGATTTTCAGCGTGACTGTTCAAACTCCAATCTCAAAGTCTGACCTTGCTTTCTGATGGAATGGAATCAGCTGACTGGTGAAGAAGGAAGTGAAAGAAAAATAACCCGTATGAGAGAACTACAAGTACAATAGAATTTTGGACTTCATTTCTCCACCCAATGGAAACAGTCTTGCAATCAACACCATATGACAGACTAAATCATTTTACAGCCGTTTTTTTGTTTCGTCCAAGGTGCGCTCTAAAGTCCGATAACTCGGGCTATCTTTTTCTAAAACTAGACAAGTGAGAACAATTAAGACTTGAAATGTTGCTAATGGTTGAATACTTGCTAAGTAACTGACATATAAAGTTTGATTTACGAAGGCGTGATACACCAATTATACAGTTATCTGGCTCTCACACGGAGCAAAATGTTTTTGCTCACACACAGAGCTCAGAAAATGTTAATCTTAATTAAAACGCTTGACCTAATTGCCAAATTTCTAGAGAAAACTAACGTCCAAGGACAATTTACCCCCAAGCTAAATATTTTAGACAAAAAAGAATCAAGTTATACTTGTCATTTGAGAAGTCTTAACTGAAAATCTCTTCAGAGGGTAAAGTGCTTTTCTTAGTTTTCCTTAGGTTGCATATACTTAAATGCAATTAAAGTGTGTTACCATCACCAAGCTCTAAAAGAGTTCTGTGAAATAAGAGAATTACGATAACTATACATGCCCATATACTCTCTACCTATATAATGAATTGAGACATAATCAGTTCTGGTATTTCCTCCCCAAATCATTTCTAGGTGTTTCAAAAACACTTCTAGGTGTTTCCATTCCAAATCACTTCTAGGTGTTTCCTTGTCGTTCTTTGTTAATTGATTATCACCATTGCTGAATTCACTCAAGTTTACTTATATACTTAAATACTAACTCTTAAATGTGAGTCTCCGATAAATGGTTATGCTAGTTTTTTTTTATCACGTAATGTACTGAAGCAAAAGGGGTATGCATAAAACGATGTCATCGATTTAAGGCGTGAGGGGTTTATGTATATCGAAACAGAAAAAGACTTGTTACCTAAACAACCGGGTTAATATCTATTACCGAGAAATTTGGAAAATTGACTTTGATTTGAGAATTTGTTTAATCACCACAATAAACTTCTTTACTAGGAGATAGTTACTCCTCACTTGTATAAGATCTCACCGCAGATTCGGACTAGTGCAAATCTCCATCTGTTCTTGTTCAGTAATTTAATAGTTAACTTTCAGTAAATAAAACACCTGTTGAATAAAAAAGCCCCATAGCTGTTTGCTAGTTAACTGCATGGAATTGATTAGACGCCGTCTCTCATTCATTCCAATGTATCAACCCTATTTACGTACAGGCTTAACTAAGCCATGTTAAAATGTCTAATTCAGATGCAACTTGGCAAGTATGTTTGGTGACGTCTGAAGGAATTATCCCTAATAATTTTGAAAGGATAGGAAATTGACAGAAGTAGACTAATATTAAAAGATCTACAACGATAAAACCGGAGTTGGATAAAAACATTGTGGACCATATTGAAATCTTACTGGATGTTTTAAGAGGTTCTACGTCCAAGAAAGAGGAAAAGGCAATGTTGGCAAAAGTATATTAGGGATGCGTGTTATAAGATATTCAGCCGGAAAAGGTGGACAAAACCACTGTTGACAAATGTAATGAAATGGGATGTTAGAAGCACTGCAGACTAAAAGGTGGATAAGAGTGAAGTCCATAAATGAACAAGCACTTCGAAGACACATCTTGCTGGATGTTGTTTCAATTCCACAACCAAAAAGAGTGAATACAACAACTCTTTATTTGCACTAGCCACTAGTAGTTAAGTCTTTCAAATTTATCATAGGTACAGATAAAAATAGTTGAACTCCAGAAGTAAGATAGGAGTTAATGGGGTCTGGAGTCTCATCATAAAAGCAATATCGATAAACGTTCCAGTTAGGACAGTTAGAAACCCCAAAAATTGAAAAGGTAGAAAAACGATCACTTTTTAGAGGTGTTAGAAGCTCTACTAACTACACAGGCGAACAAGAGCAATGTGAGCAAACGAACTTTCTAGCCCTTCGATTGACGTCACAAATTACTGGATTTTATTAGAAGCTTTACAACAAAAATCAGTGGGTGAAATTAATGCAGACTTTTGTACTAGAGGTGTTAGAAGCTCTACAAACAAAAATGGTGAATAAAAGCAGTGTCAACAAAGTTCACTAGCCCTTTGAGGATTCATATTAGCGGTTTCTATTATAAGCACCTACAACCAAGAAAAAGGATAAAAGCAATGTGGGCATTTGTATTATAGGGATGTTAAAATCTCTAAAACCAAGAAATGGTGGAAAAATGCAATGTGGGAAATGTACTAGTCCTTTAAGTGTCGACGCATCTAACTGGTCAGTAGATTAAGGACCAGATCGGGAGAGAGCTGAAGTGGTCCAAATCTGTTGTTATTTGCACACTTGAACTAAAGTGATCTGCATTAAAACAACTTTTGACCTTCTTACTGTTTCTGACTAGCAGATCCGGCTTCGCATGGCATTGGGATGTCACTGCATAAAATACTGACCTAACATTCACTGACCTGGCACGGCTAACCATCTTATCATTCAGTTTCATGGCGATAAGCCATAAACCATACCCAACCTCGAAGAGAAAACCCCAGTATCAAGTATCACCACCAACGATTACTACAACAGTACTCATGAACAGTTCAGATGGACAGCTTGTGGCTATGCATGGTTAGGTCATCCATTTGCCAGCCACATCCAGGCTGACATGCATGGGCGTGGCTATTCAGGTAAAATAAACTAAACTAAACTAAACTAAACTTTGTTTAACGTCGTTGCCATTCTCCCGAGCCGGTGGCTTATGTTTAACCGCTCGACGGCACAGGTATTGGCGTGAAAGTCAATTTTATCGAGGGAGGAAAACCGGAGAACCCGGAGAAAAACCCTCGGAGTCAGAAGGCGATCGACAAATCAGAGCCCACATGCGAAGCCAAGGATTTGATCGGAGGTGGGAGGTACCAGCACTAACCGCTCGGCCTTCCCGGCTCAATTATCTCGTAGCTATTTCTGAGTAGTTGTACTCTCAGTTTTAGCAATAAGGATAAGAAATAATATTTTCTGTATTTACATCTTGGAGATCACAAATAAATTTTTGTCTATGGTTTTGTGCCGTTCGTTGACGTTTGTCCTTTTTACCTAAATTTTGTCATTTGTGCGGCACTAGCTACCCGTCTCTGCGACTTGAATTTGGGAAAGGATTTGTGTTTTTAGGTACAATTGGATTTTTTCTCGGTTAACATGTATCTTTTTATTGGTACGTAGTAGAACTAGCAAAGCTCATTTTATATGTTCGTTCACGAAAAGTGCATGCTTTACATGCATTACAGCACACATAGTATGTCTTTCGCCGGAAATAATTTCGAGTATGATAAAAGTCAAAGAAAAGTCTAAGAATGCAACTAGAACTATCTTAAACAACATTTCCTCTACCAAAAACGTTACTGTTATCATATTGGTAATTTTTATTTTACACCCGACCCTAAAAGTTATCAGCTTCACTTTTTACAAGTCAAGTTTACATTTTTCTTGTTTAGTTGTAAACTAAAACTCAGTTTTCGCGGTTTGGCGCCATGCACCAGCTTAGAATAACGATTACTATATATCAGTATATGTTCTTTATTAAGTTATGATAGAAAACTGCAAATATTTCAGCCTTTGTCAGCACATCTTTTAATCAGTTGAAAAATATACATACAAAGGCTTGAAAGCGGTGTAATTTGGTAACCAGGTCAGATTATATTGTGTACAGATGGGGCGGCACGTGCATCGCGAACGTAAATTCTCGTCAAAGCAAGGTCAGCGCGCTTCGTACCAGGTGCCAAAAAGACTCAAAGCAATACATAATTTTAAACAATTAAAAAAATATTCAAGGTATATTAATTTAAAACAAAACCGTTCGGCGTTACACCAAAACATTACCCTTGTAATAAAACTGTGTAGTGTTAATCCACGATAAACCAGTCTAAAATAGATAAGAAGTGGACAGCTGTTTGAATCATTAATTACTTTTTTCCCTTTATCTTTGCATTTTTGCGAGATATCACTTATGTCAGTATGAATGCAAAGTCTCGTCAGCAGATCCAGTTTACTGATAAAAGGAGTCATTTCTTAACACATGTTTCATCTTGTAATCGTGGGTTAACAGGTATCAGACTCTTCTATTTTCGTGATAATGGGATTCGATTTGCCTTCTGTTGCAGTCAAGCTTTTTTGGACTTTAAACTGGAGACGTGTAAAATTAAAGCGAATGAAACCTGCCGCATGGGCTTTTTGATTCCTATTAAGCGAAGATACTATTAGTGAGTTTTTAAACATTATTGAAACCATACAGTCTTACAGGCCGGAGATGCATGAGTATGGCGAGGTGATTAAAGATTATGCTGCATGCATGCAAGTGGTTAGCGAGTTCCTCGACTACCCTCATACCTAAGGAGTTTTTCTAATCCCCTTGATCGTTCGTTTTGCGACTAATTTTGTTACCTTCCAATAACGTATCAAACGACTTTTTAAAATAAAAATTTGAAATGCCTTCCAGTTTTGTTTTTTATTTAGCTGATACCAAGCTTAAATTCTACATCCTTAATATGATTCTATTAAGGTCGAAATGTCAATATACACTGGCGTCTAATTGGAAGTCATACAGCTGATTTGTCTTTCTCTTTAAGTAGCAGTCAATTAGAAAATGTTTCATGTGAGAAGAAAACCCTTTCCAAACTATCTCATGAAATACTCAAGTTACTAAAAACTAATTTAGAATTTAAAAATCAAACTAAAATGATTACACTTGCCATCCATGCTGGCAAGCCTTAGCATGGTATCGGTTGTTACCTTTTACGTATCATGCCTAAAGTTGCCAACATGGCATAAATGGCATAAGGTATCGGGTGTTACCTCATACCATGCAGAGGGTTGCCAACATGGTATAAGGCATTAGGTGTTGCCTTACACCACGTTGAGTCTTGCCAACATTGTATAAGTATTGGGTGTTGCTTAATACCATGCCGAGGCTTGTCAACATGGTATAAGGTATCGGGTGTTACCTTAAACCATGCTGAGGGTTGCCAACATGGTATAAGGTATCGGGTGTTACCTTAAACCATGCTGAGGGTTGCCAACATGGTATAAGGTATCGGGTGTTACCTTAAACCATGCCGGGGCTTGACAACACGGTATCAGGTATCGGGTGTTACTTAAACCATGCCGAGGCTTGCCAACATTGTATGAGGTATCGGATTTTGCCTTATACCATGCTGAGACTTGCCATCATTATATAAGGTATCGGTATCGGGCGTTATCTTATACCATGCTGAGGCTTGCCAACATGGTATGAGGTATCGGGTGTTACCTATAAACCATGCCGAGGCTTGCCAACACGGTATCAGGTATCGGGCGCGCGTTATCTTATACCATGCCGAGGCTTGACAACATGGTATGAGGTATCGGGTGATACCTATAATACCATGCTGAGGTTTGCCGGTGTTAACTTAAACATGCTGAGGCTTGCCAACATGGTATAAGGTATCGGATGTTATCTCATACCATGCTTTTTAATTGTATCGATGTATACATTTTTCGTATGCGAATCTCATGTGGTCAGAGGCATTTAGTATTGCGTGATTGCAAAACAAACTTGCGGAGCTTATAAAAATACGCTGTCGACCTCGCGATACGATACTAAAGCGATCAACTCCCTGATGAACACCGCAATTTAATGCTAGACTATTCAGTACTTTCCAGTACTTCCTTCTCCAATGATGTGAGTTTGACTTCTGCAAGGTCGATCGGAGGACCTGCAGAAAATGACGCCGCCCAATAAACCCACAACTCTTACGCAGGTGGCATCAAATAAACCCACAAAGCCGTTTAAGAACATGCTAAGAAAAAAATTGTGGCTGAGGAGAAGAGCATTTTTTCGGATAAAGTACTGTTATTTATTTCTTTACTGCAAACCAGTTAGCTAAATGTTCATGTTACAGCTAATATACATCGCAAAATGTATATTAGCTGTAATAATGTATCTTGTAATAATGTATCTTGGTCTTTGCACGTCTCCGTTTCAAAGAATCAAGTTTTCGTTTCAAAGAATCAAGTTTTTATTTCAAAGAATCAAGTTTTCATTTCAAAGAATCAAGTTTTC
>JAOBYE010166108.1:0-18136 GCA_025403585.1 Parazoanthus swiftii
AGGTAACCAAATGGCAGACTCGTGAAATTAGAAAATAATTTCACTTGCGTTTTGTCAAAATTCTAATAATTTCCCGAGCCTTTAGAATTTTGACAAAACGCGCGTGAAATTTTTTCCTAATTTCACTCGTCACCATTTGATTACCCATACTAATTCTATATGAAGAGGAATTTAGAACTGGAATCGGTATGCTGAGTTCGCTTCAATTACTGTTTTTTTTCTGGTCCAACGACGGCTGTTTTGCAAGGCATTTCCTTCCAGTGTATCTTTATGAGTGATTTGTTCTGATCACAGGAACCAACGGCCCGCTTTGAAAATATATTTATAAAGGCAATAAAATCACTTTTAAAAATACGAGGCCTCTTCAGACAAATAACGTATTGAACCAAGAGACATAATATTTTCTTGTTTGAACTAGCCTGCGTTGCAGCCGGTTTGTTTGTGTTCAAAGGGTGGTTAACCAACGGTTTAGACTGTCTGCGGCGCAGGCTAGATTGAACGCACTATAATACTGAATTATGTTTTTTACAAACTGCCAACAACAAACTTTGAAATGCAATGTTATTAGATGTTAATAAAGAATACAGGAATAAAGTTACAGGACCGTAGCAAGCCTCAGAAAACTGGGGGGGGGGGGTCCTGGGGCACCGTCGAGAGCCGCAAAGGTGCGAGCCTTCTAGGGGGGTCCTGGGGCATGTTCCTCGGGAAGTTTTGAAAATTAATTTATCTAAAAACGAATCTCTTGGGTTTTAAACGCCATTTGAAACAAAATCAGGATGTCTAAAACTAATCAAATATTTCCAGCTTTTGTCGGACTTGGGGCAATTTTCTGAGCTTGACACATTTGCTGGGAAAAAAACTGGGGGCGAGGGGGGGGGGCACAGGCCCCCGGCCCCTCCCCTTGCTACGGCCCTGACACTAGCACCTTTGGTGCCGGTCTCTATAAATATCGTTCCTCCAGGAACGATGACGTAATGGTCGCACCAACATTTCGCTTTGCTTATTCATGCTCAAACGAGTTATGCCAATTAAATATTAATTGGATTTTACCCATGATCAATTTTTGTTGTGTCCAGTATCATCTTCAGGCTATCCTCGAGGCTGGTCAATTTTCTGCCCGAGTAAAATTGAGGTTTATTTGGGACTTACAAACTTGAACAGATCGCGGCATTATGTTGCGTGCGGGTTTGTTTCGTAACTCAGAAATGTTACACAGAAATTTATTAACAATTTAAGGGAAATGTCTACTTCTTTAACTGGACTTCGATATAGTATATCCGCCACGTAAACCTTTGGCAGCAGTAGTGAAACTTGATCAAGTATATCAAAAGATTTCAGTCTCCCAAAATCTATCCTAACTGTGCATGGTTTTTCGCAATGGCTTTCTAATGCAAATTTTTGCTGTATCCATTTGATCTTGGGGGCTAAAAGTGATGTTTATGTTAAATTAATGAGCCCGTTTTTGACCGAGCAAGACTTCCAGCCTCCAAAAGGGAATGGATCCAGTAAAAATTTGCATTAGGAAAATGGTGTGTTGGCGCGGTTTACTGTGTATTTTGCTGTGGTCCCGGGATATGGTTTTGGTTGCGATTGTTTGAAACCCGATTAACAATTTCCTGGGTCACCTCCACAGACTGTATTAAGAGTTAACCCAGAATTAGGACCCTGAAACTGATTCTGTATTCAAAATAACCATTGCGTGTACTTTTCTTTCGCACCTGCATTCTCAAGTGCCCGGAGTACCGGTCAAATCAGTATTCCTCTTTGATACAATTGAGCGCAATTACCGAAAATGATCTGAACAAAACAAAAGAACAGACAACTCAGACGGGTTCTATTTTATTTGCTTACAGGTTGTGAGTGACCCCACGTCTTATGCAATGACTAGCATGGAGCAAGCCAACACGACCTGAGGTACCACTCGGCTCCGTAATAAGAAGCTTATTGTCCAAATATCGTGAAGTGTAGACCCTGTGTGTATACAATGAAGCACTTCCAGTATAATTTACAAACAATAAATATTTCGTCAGCATATTTTAAACACCTTATAATTCACTCAATATGTACAAAAAAGATGATACTCTGGTCAAAAAATAAAAATTTTAAAAATTGAAGCTGATCTACTTAATATCCAACGAAGCTGCGAATATTGCGCAACACTGGAGACAGTCGACAACTGCCAATTTCGAACCACATTCCATATTTTAAAGAAAATTGTACCCGTAACGCACAAATGTCAAACCAATCGGAAGCCAAAATACTGCCATCTTAGATTTACATTATAACATTGGTCAGAATACTATTTGCTATAAACACTCCGAGTTCACATATCTACGTTTCAACGGCACACTTATTGTTACCGAACAAGTTTTGACCATGAAATGATAGGTAATAACGATGTCACGAGCGAATCAGAATGTTGTTCTATCGCAAAGTTTCAGTTCAAAATTTGGAATTTGTGTCCTATTTGTTCAAACGTTCATGTTAGAAGTGTGCCCATTTGATTATTTTTCTAAACCTGGTTTACTTGCAAAACTTGCAAGTATGACACTATAAATACACTCTTTCAATAAATATACTTGGATAAGTCGGCGAATCCAATTAAGGAAATCATATTCTCGGTCGCAAACCAAACACTATACTACGGGGTCCAGTTGTTTAAAGAGTAAATAACTTGATCCAGCGGACAACATTATGCGTTCTTGATTTTGATTGGACAACGAGAAAATTTTTATTTGCTGGATAAAGTTATCCATCCTTTAAAAAAACACCGGACCCAGAGTTACATTTGTCAAAATCAGTAAACATTGTGGGCACGACATATCCAAGATGGCGTCAGAAAATGTTCCGTTTATATCTGTAGGGCCTCTCATTATGACGGGCTTAATCTAAATCTGACAAGACAGCGCAAAGGAAGTTCACTCATTCTGTGCTTAGGAAATCCTTTAGGCATATTTTTTTACTGAACTAGATGCATTAACGCTTCAAAAGTGCCGACGGCTAACAAAAGGTATGAAACGACATTTAAATAGCTTCCAAGCAATCTTTATGCAAAGTACTTGCGCACGGCATCACCAAAAAGACTTAGTCGTCAATCAAACATGCAAAATGACGTCAAAGGCATGAAAGCGAGCGACGGTGCACAAAAGAACTAGTATGCTGAACACTTGTCACAAGTGCCTCGCGATTTGCAAGTGGTCTTACGAAACACTTAAAGCCCTTGCTACAAGTCGAGCGAATGAACAACACGATGTGAAAGTAAACAAAGACGGCGCGGAAACTCGACTTTCGCGGGCTTAGTTGTTTAGTACTGCGCATGCTCTGCAAGTGAAGTCTAGCGTTTTAGGATCGTATTCGCGTGTTCGTGTGGACGGTCAAATACGAATCGAAACCCTAATTGTGGGTGTAGATTTTTTTAAATGCGCAGGAAAAAATTCCGATTTCGAAAATACCCGGCTACGTGTAGACGAGGCCTGAGGAGATGCAAGTCAAAGCCATAATTCAAAACCCACCAAAATATACACTGAAACTATATAATTTAGTTGAAAGGCTAAATAATGCTAACCAAATTCTTGCAACTTAGAATACACCAAATTTAAGAACTACAAGCCCAAAAAAAATCCCTCGCACATCTCCTTCACTCTAAAACAAGAGTGCACCTTTGGGTTTTTGGTGTTTCTTTGTCTAGCTTTGACAAGTTAATTTCTACTGGGCTAACCTTAAACAGGGAGTATTTCTCGTGAAACTGTCCATCTGGTGCGTGATTCAGCCGTCTTATGAGAACTCAAAATCGCGCGTCAAGCCAATGACGTCATAACGCATGGTGTCTTCCCCCTTTCCGATAGCCAGCCATTAGTTTTACACTGAGTTAAGTAGCAATCTGAGCACAAAAGATTATCATATTTGTTTCCGGGAGCGGCATTACAACATTATGAATGCAAAATTGCCTATATCCCCCAAATCATCTCTAGATTGCCGGTATATTTTAAAATCTCTGTGTTGCCTTGAACAGTGACCCCAACAGTATGAAATGTACAGCCTAGTTTATATCGCATATCCGTTAAGCCTGAAACTGGATGATAACAGAGCGATTTTCTTTATAATATTGGATTAAACTGTGGTATATTATTTGGAAGAAAAACCTCCCACCAAATGGGAACAAAATAACACCAACTGCTGTCACGATGGCTCAACTTCGACAAATTCTTGAAGTCTTTGTTGCACTCGGGGTTTCTGAGTGGCAGACTGTTCTAGCAGGCTACGGCCCATGCACGAGTACAGAACACGTGTCAGCTTCGCAGCGCCAGACTTCACATTAGGGTTACCTCCTCCTGCACTAGCAGTCCCCGCTGACTCAAGCAGAGCCCACATTACCGGGAGGACATGGCGAGAAATGACTTGAGGTTTGCGGGCATACACGCCCGGGACAATGTCTACAACAGGTAAGGAGAATAGTGTTGAAGTTCATTGGAAACTGAAACAGCAGGACAGCTAATTTGAATTGGAGAGAACATAAAAAGTTCTTTCTCAGAATTAAACAAATAATAAAACAACAACTGATCATCACAGTAGGATTCTCAAAATGTGCGGGGTAACTATGCAACTGGTTTTCAGTAAACCCTAAACTTGAATTAAACGCAACGATAAAACGAATAGGCTTGCTCTATTACATAGTGTCTCATATTTATATTTACAATTAAATCAAGGTTCGTACTCTTTCGACCTTGTGAAGTTTCATGACTTTCTCCTTGACCTTTAGCAGTTTTTCATGACCTGATTTAACCATCTGTTTCTTTGCAATATATCAGAAACTGTTCTTGATATACAATTTTTCCAGCATAGTAAATATTTTCAAGAGAGAAAACAGTTAGTCTTAGAAACTGAATATTAAAATGTATTTACCTATACGTCTAATATCATTGAAATCTAGCTTTCCGTAATAGTTTCTCTTTCATGTCACTCAATTAAGTTAACTAACCCATGTTTTATTAGGTAATTTTCATTTTTCATGACCCAAATCAAAGTTCCATGACTTTCCAGGCCTGGAAAACAAATTTGTAAAATTCCATGACTTTCCAAGTTTTCCATGACCCGTACGAACCCCATAAAACTGACTTGAAGGTGTTTTAAAATTTGATTGAAAGATCTTAAAATTAGTTGCATACAATGGAAAATGTTATATTTATAACAAAAATCAAATGACCTTTTATCTTCTCGGGAAATGTTCGCAAAATTGTCAAAAATGCTTGCATGGCTTTCGTCAGCTGTCACTAGAGAGGAGGTGACAGGTCATTAACCCGAGTTAAGTCAATTTCTTGGCCAGGAGCCGGTTCCTCACGTTAAAAGGCTGATTAGTGGAAACCTAAATGGAACCCGAATTTCACGATCATTTTCTTGATCATTAAGGGAGTCGTCCCACTGCTTGCGGAGCATTGCTGAAAGATTGTCCCACAACCCATACGCAGCTCAAACTGATAAGTGTATATACCAATAGAAGTCCCCCCCCCCACCTCCCCTCCTCCCCTAGGAGAACGCCGGCTCATCCTTCAACAGCGGTTGGATCCAGATGAGGAACTAAATAAAACAATGGCCTTGTCCAACCGACCCCACAAATTCATCATTTTTAACGCAAACGATTGTTCAAAAATTAAATGTCATTTCCAAAGGAAATACCTCTAAGGTAATAAAGCCAAGCTCAGTATGTTAATCAGTTTCCGTTTATGTATAATTTCCTTACCAGCTAACTTCTCAACCATGACGGGCCTCACACGTGTGTTGCCGTACTGCGACGCAGCGGAAAAAGGTTGAATGAGAAACGTGTTGTCTACGGAAGAGAGAAAATATCTTTTCAATTACTAACAAGGAACTAACATCCGCTAAGTTTAAATACATATCTCATTAGCCGAGTGCGAGGTCCGTACGGCATGTTATGGAACGATTTTTTTCCTTCCTTTTATGGTCCAAGCGCGAACGGCGCGGGCCATGAAAACGAGGAAGGAAAAAAACAAGGATCCATAACTTGCCGTACGGATCGAACAAACGGGGCTAATAAGCTGCTTATTATATGGCTTATTGATTATTTGAGGCAAGTGAGAATGTAAATGACAGAGGCTCCAGAACTCGAGGTCCGAACGGCTACTTATGTACCTGAAATTGACGAATCACAGCACGAGAAATCAGTCAGTCATATAATAATAAAATGTACTAAATACTAGATCTCACAGCTCCAGTAAGGGGCTTTCCACGGCTGCCTTGTTATACATAATCAATCAAAAGTTCCGTGTTACGGGTCAGCGCTCTTCCTCTTTCCTCGGTGATCAGAAAGAGTGCATAAAAGAAAGAATATATGAAAATTGGCAAACAAACGTGAAAAACCCCCAGCGAGGTAGCGACAGACAGAAGAATAGAATACCCATACCTATGTGTTTGATAAGCTCCTTCAGGGCCTCGCTGGCTGCGTTGTAGATGTTAATGTTTTTCGACGCCAGGTTTGCAGTGACAGCGCTAATCAAAGGAGCAACCAGGGCCCCGGACTGAGTAGCGAGTGCCGGTAGGATGAGCATCAAGGAGTGAAGGGCATGTAAATTAACCTAAACAAATAGAACAACAAACTTAGAACTGATCTCCGGATGCAGTGGTACCTCTGATGCAGTGAGTCACCATGAATAATACCAAAACTAGCACTGAAGAACTCACCTTACTGTTGGAATCTTGAAGCCGAGGGATGTAGACATCGAACACCTAGAAAAAGCGTACGTAGGCAGTCGATTTTTTAAACCACAGATATTAAAAGTACGCTTCAAAATGTCTACATCTATCTTTTCCTTCCTTGCCAACTAAGTTAAAAAATCTCAACTTTAATTTCTACTTCACTAGGAAACTGGGGAGAAAGAGAAACGATATCAGTTCAAACTTACGGTGTCTATTATAATAAAATAACGCTATCTCCATTGAACAAACCCTTGATAACATTACTCATAGACGCCCAGCGAAAGCCAAAGATGTTTATTAGAATGAATAAGGCAGGCACTTGATAAAGAACAACAGCGAGATTCCAGACTTAAACTGTTGTCTCTTTCATAAATGGGTGGATTTAATTCGACAATCACAGTTCAAGACATCGTTTGTTTTGCAGCAATATCAAGTATAACATGAACTCAATTTCAGCAAGCAGATTTCCTGCAAAATCTACAGTACATTCTAGCGAGCCCGCACCTTAGTAAACTTTGGTCCCAATCCTTCAGGATTCATTCGAACCAAATTAACCAGCTGATCTATAGCCTGGAGTCTTTCCTTCCATTCGTTTGCTCCAAGAGATTTGATCAAGTCGGGAATATTTTCCTCTCCCTACAACGACCATGAATTAGGTTAATACGGTAAATTAGTTACGAGTCGTGCTTCCACAAGTATTTACAAATAGTCCTCCGACCGTAGCCGTATTCTTAAATGCCTATAAGAAAATATGCCTTCAACCACTGATGTTATTTGTCAAAAGATTCGTTAAACCCGACATGTTTTGACCAATCGCATTGCAAGGCGTTTTACTGATAGACATCAGTTGCGAAACCAAAAACCCTATTACATATCTCTGATTAACTCCATGTATGTATATGAGTATGTATGTACAAACGTATGTATATACATGCGCACGTACGTACGTACGTACGTACGTAGGTGTCTATATATGTATCAATTTATAAACATACGTTCTTTTTGCTCATTTATACATATCCTAGTAGCACTGATCACACTTGAATGACCGTTTTTCCATAGCAATTAACAAACAATTTCAAGTTTTTTGCGATATATTTTCTACTGCTCAATGCCGAAAAGTTCCTAATGTCAAACAATTAGAATAGGCGGGTTTTCAAACCTGTATTCGAAGGTTCTCGCGCGAGGGAGTTTTACCACTTCTTGAGGACTCTCTGCAACAGTTAAGTAACAATCACTGTATCGCTTACTTAGTGACAGCTCTTCCAGAACAAATCAGGTAAATCAGTAAAGTAGGAAAAATTAAAGTAAAGGGTATAGGTAAAGATAAAGCGTAGGTAAAGGTCAACGTTAGGGTTAAGAGAAGGGTAAAAGTAACGATAAAGGTAAAGATGAAAGTAGGGGTAGTATTAAAGGTAAGGATAAAGTGACGGTAAAGATGAAGATAAAGATTGAGGTAAAGGTAAGGGTAAACTGATAACGACAGAGGTAAGGTTAAAATTGAAGGTTGAGGTAAAGATAAGGCAAGGTAAAGATAAAGACAAAGGTAAAGGTAAACTGGTAACGCTTCAGATAAGGGACCGTTCATCATTGATAGGGAATACAGGGTTGGACTACCCTTAATACCTTCATCTTTATCTTTATGTCGAGTTCCGCACTTTTTTCCAAACCCCCGTATACGGTTATTGAAGGAAAATTTCAACCCCAATCAAGTCTTTCAAAAATAATAGTGCATTGTTTATCTTATGTCTAAATTATGGCAGTAACTTTCAAATGATAGTAACAACCTCGGTATCTTTGGCATAAGTGTGGAAAATACTTTCAACCCCTGTCTCTCATCTCATAGAATTTATCATACCCCCGTATACTTTTGTCCAGCCCCGTATCTCCCGTAAACAGTGAACGTTCCCTTAGGGTCTAATTAAAGAAAGAGGTAAAGATGAAGGCAAGGGTAAAATTAAAGGTAAAGGTAAGGATAAAGGAAGGTTAATTGTGAAGATAAAGGAAAAGATGGAGGTAAATATAAGGGTAAAGTCAAAGTTAAAATCAATGGTTAAGGTAAAGACGAAAGTCAGGGTAAAGTTAAAGGTAAAGAAAAATGTAAGGCAGAAATAAGAGTAAAAAAATCTTCTTAACGTCGATAGTTTGGTCACTGACATGGTAGCAGTCAGTGAAAGCCGACGGTATAGATATTCAGCTTACACTCCAGGCAGTAATATCCCAGGGAAGAAGATCTGATAAACTTCTATTCAAAAGACATTGCAGGTCAGTCCCTTGGCAGACCACGAGTTTCGGTCAAGAAAGGACATGGGTATAAAAATTAACAAAATATGTCGCAAAGTATCGTGAATTGTGTATACCGCAATGTTCACGTGTCATCTATGTTTGGGCATCCCAGCCTGTCAAACCTGTCAGTCCTTGCCCTCTCCTCAGACTTTTAAAATATTGACAGGTGAAAAGTACCGTCGCAATGTTGAACCACTGTACAACTAGAAAGCTAGTCTGGCAATCCGGGTTAGGTTTATGTACATATACGGGAGACTACAGAGAAACAAAATCCAACCTTGAGGAGCCTGGGGAGAGACTAGCACGAAGACTGGGGTCGGTACTCGAACGGAGGTGACTCTTCCCACTAGATCCACTTCCTGTGCGCGGGTCATAACCGCTGGCAGATAAGTTCTTCCGCTGACGAGCCGACGAAGGATCATTGGGCGGATCACCAAGTCCCTGGAGTGAAAATCATCATTGACTTATAAATGTTGGTTAACGCCCAATTTGAATCCAAAATGCATTGCGATTACATCTGTCGAAGGTCTAAATTTGTGGGGCTCAATAATTCCTGGGTGCAAAACGGATTTTTTTCATATTGACTTCTAAGTGTTTCAATCTTACTCCAACAGATACTGGGACAGTATAAAATCTAGTTTAAGATGTTTTTTCTCATCGCGAAACACGCGAAAATTAGAGTTGTGTGTAAATAGGAGAAAAATTTCTACGAGTGTGCAGTAAAAGTGTTTCATCGAAACGGTTCTACCCCAAATAACAGAGAGATTCAGAACCAAGTACACGTGAAACAGCAAACGGAAAAAGTGGAAATGAGACACAAAATTTTTCGCAGTGACGCATGCTCAGACTGCATAACATTCCTAAAGGATTCGAGAATAGGACGTTTGGTAGGACAAATGGCCCGGGGGGGGGGTACTCCCCCCGGGACAAATGGACTGTTGTGCAGTCTGGTTCGGTGAACATTTAGTTACGAGATTATTTCCGCCATTTGCCGTTCACGTTTACGTGGTGCTAAATAGTCCGGTTTCGTATTCGTAATTGCCGCTGATTACAAAGACGGCAGACTCGTTAACTCAGCGTTAGCCTCGACTTGGTGTTGAATATGCATAAATACCAGCGGGAACGATTGGCCACTAACAATACACAGAGTTGTAAATAGCTCGTTACTACATTGGTATTTATGAATATTTAACACCAAGTCCAGGCTAACGCTGAGTAAACGAGTCTGTAGTCATTGTAGTCAGCGGCAACTAAGAATATGAAACTGGTTTATTACGAAGACGGAGCTCGCGAGGTCCAATCGAAAGCACGTACTGGCGCCTCTGTCAGCCGCTATACGGTCCACGTCTGACTACGGAACACAGCCTACAGCCAGTTGGAATGAGCTGTTTGTTGGTGACAAACCATAACACCAACCAGAAGGCGCTGGTTTCAAACCCTGGCCTGGCCGTTGGTCTAGTCTCTCGACGATCTATCGGGGGACTTACTGTAAGAAGCTAGACACACACAGTTCAGTGAGAAGTAATCGTCGACCTTCTTTTAAAAACAACCGGCTCAAAGCGAACCTTGGCTGAAAACTACTTTTGCCGTCAAACATATTTTTGACGTTTCAATATTATGGTTTAGAGGTTCAAAAGCTGCAATTTTGCCCAAAGCTCCAATGTAAGGTCATTTGTTTTGTGGTTTTTGCTCTTCGAACTTCCTGGCGGGCCGCCGCAATCTTGAAGTCTGGCGTAGTTGTGCAGTGCTGTTAGAACGTTTGGTTATGATTCAGAAACAAGCTAAGAGACAATAAGACCAAGTTTTGGAAGTTCAAGTCCCGGGTGCTCTGTACCCTGCTTTTGTTTGATATTTGCATTGTAAAGGTTTATCTGCTGTAATGATGTTTTGGGGGATACTTAAATGTCATAGATAGACACATTTAGGGGCTGAATATTAAAAACCGTGACACTGGTCAGGTTTTTGAAAACAAGAAATACCCTGACATTTTAAAGGAGAATGTATGAGAATTTGCATTTGATCGAGGCCGGAAGGGCATCGTTGCTCGTCCAACGCAAAATTCTCATACATTCTTTGTTGAATTTTCAGTTTTTGAAAACTACCAGTATCACAGTTTTTTAAGTATTAAATCATCAAATTTTAGAACTTTGACCTGTTCTTTCCATTTCTGGCATTTACAGACTGCTACCGTCACTCCTCTGTAGATATGTACAAGTAACTCAGTGTTGATATTACTGTCTCCTAGTATCCTGAGGTACGCCACCAAGGACAGTACCTTGGCTGAGGGGGTAGACACCACACAGAGCCCCGACAAGGAACTGACGGAGAAGGAGAAAATGGCCCTTAAGAAGCTACAGCCTCTGCTGGAGAAGTTTGTACACGAGAGAGTCGACCTTCAAGTAAGACTGAGCACTTTTGTGTACTAGCCTCATTTGCTGTCGTTATTAGTAATTTACGTACTTGTTTTGCTGTAGCTTTTATCTTTATATCTTACTGACACTGGCCCACAGCGATTGGTCAGCGCTGTTGCGGATCCCCGGCCACTTATTATAGCTTTTGTTTAACATTTTTGTAACTCGTGTTTTTGCTTTGTAACTGGCGTTTTTGCTTTTAAAGTTACATGGCAAAGCTAATAAAATGAAAAATAGAATGAAACACTGTCTCTCTGTCTAGCTGTCGATGATTTTCTCTCTGACATTTTTTTTCTGTCAATGAATTTGCCTGTTTCTGTTTTGTCTCATTCATGTGTCTGTCTATCGACAGGTCAGCGTATTGTACTCTCTCCAGGTCTTCTGCCACAGCAACGGTTTCCCAAAAGGTAAGATGCAGGTCGATTCCGAGTTTTTTAATATTGTCACAACCATTGCATGGTGGTTTTGATTTCCCTCCACACTCTGTAGAAAGTTCATATATACCACCTGCCTTGTGTCCCATCACAAGGTCTTCATACGGTTTCCTAACCTGTGTTGTACAGTATATGTGTATATTAATCCCTAGGCAAACGGGGATGTACTTCAATGCAAGTCAGTGCAAGTTTTAAACTGCATTCCGTTTAGCCTCCGATATGCATTGGTTTGCACTGGCTTGCATTAACTTTGAGTGAACTCAAATTTTAAAACTCAAGTCCATGCAAGCTCTTTCGTGTTGGCAAAACGAAGCGCAAGTTTAACGCAAGTTTGAAGGTCAAAATTGCATTGAATTGTATCGAATAACATCTCTGTTTGGACAAGGCCATTTTATTCACTGTCTATGCCTGTAATAACCTACATGACCTACCCTACCATGTCCGGGCTAAACGTAGATGCAACTCGCGTAAGTTAAAACTTGCGTTTCGTTTCGGTTGAACACCAACTTGTATGGACTTGTATCAGTGAGTCTATGCAAGTTCTTCGTCGGTGGCGAAACGAAGTGCAAATTTGAAGGTCAAAACTTTCAATGAGTTTAACTACGTTTGGTCAGGGCTGAAATGGCGTTAGTGCCAGCTAAGGGCTTACTTACAAATGCACGGAATGACTAACAGTGTAATGTAAATGTCCTAGACCAATGAGGAATCGAATCCCCCTGTTATCCTTATGGTCCAGTTTCGTATTTGTAGTTTCCGCTGATTACAATGACTACAGACTCGTTTACTCAGCGTTAGCCTCGATTTGGTGTTAAATATTCATAAATACCAATGTAGTAACGAGCTATTTACAACTCTGTTTAATGTTAGCGGCCAATCGTTCTCGCTGGTATTTTTGCATATTCAACACCAAGTCGAGGCTAATGCTGAGTAAACGAGTCTGCCGTCATTCCAATCAGCGGAAATTACGAATACGAAACTGGACCATTGTCTCACTTGTAACAAAATACGTCAGAATTTGTGTATCCCATAATCTAAAAACTGATGTTACTATTTATCTATCCTTACTGTCAAAGTTATTCACATAATTAACTTAAAGGTTTCGACCAATGAGAGTAAATGTTTTCCCTGGTTCTGTCCAACACCAGGATTGCTGCTGCGCATGTTTATGTTGTTGTACGACATGGAGGTGATCGAGGAAGAGGCGTTTGTGAAGTGGAAGGAGGATGTTAATGATGAGCACCCTGGGAAGGGCAAGTCATTGTTCCAGGTATGATAGACATTGGACAGACATCAGATGGACACTAGACAGACATAAAATTTATACCAGAGAGGGGCTGGGGGGGGGGGGGGTCGGTAAGATTTCCAAACAGTCTAAAGAAACCCAGATGACCTCCCCCCTGCGTTTGAAAACATTGTAAACTGCATGAACCCTTCTCCCTTATGCAGTTCACGTGCCGAAATAAACCCTGCCAAACTTCAGAAATTTTTGGCCCCTTTCCCTCTATAAAAATGTCGTGATTTCCTTTTTTACCCCTCCCCCCCCCCTCGTACAAATAATGAACGGTCCATTGATATTCCATAACCGTTGAACTTACTCAAAGCTGATTGGTTTTCAGGTGAACTCGTGGCTGACCTGGCTGGAAACAGCAGACGAGGAGGGCTCTGACTCGGAACCCGAGTAACGTCACGCAATCACTGTCACGGATCGCGAGTGGCACAACCACTGCTACTGCAAATCTGGAAACTCTCCACCTTGCTTTGTAAAGAAGTATCACAAGTGATGAGTCACGTAATGTCTGTCTCATAAAACACTCAATGTCACGTGAAAGCTGTTAACAAGTCACACATTCTCCCTTGGAACCTGCTGCGCAGGTATTCACTGGATATCTCTTCCTCTGTGCGCTCAAGAGGCTTGCTAGATCACGGTCCACCTTGAGCCTTGCGTGACGTTGGTATGTCACGCTGGAGCTTAGCTCCTACTTTGCGTGAAGTCAATCAGTTAGCGTAAACTTCGCAATTGGTTTCTTGCAGTATCTTGAGATAAATATAGTTCTCACGGTTTTTATTTAAATGAAATGACAGACGGAAGACACATGACGCGACGAAGACAATTGGACAGACAGGAAAATGGACGGACTTCCATTGAACACTCACGACAGCGACTGCTGTAAACTTGAGCAGTGGAGATACCACGATCTTTTTTTGGGGGGGGAAGGGAATCCATAACCTCCCATTCTCGCACATTGTTTTTATGTCAACTTCCACCCGTATAGATATTTGTGTGTGAGAACAATTTTAATATTTGCTTTCATTGCTGGGTTTATTACTAGTGAGCCCCTGTGGCGGAACTGGCTGGCAGAAAACTCCCCACTCCACAAGTACTCTTTGCAAACACACACACACACACACACACACACACACACACACACATAATCATACACACTCATGCACGCACACTGTTCTGTGGTACACTCTGCTCAAGCTTACACACACTCCATCACATACACATATGACACACGTACGACACACACACAAATGACACACAAACACATGCGACACGCACAGTGACACGTACGACAAACACATACGACATACACAAACACACCCGCCTATGCAGGTGCAGGTACACTACTTACATTCAACCACACAAACACGACGAGCGATCAAATTGCTTCCTCGAGGAGTGTCTGTTGCAGAACAGAAGTAAAAAGATGGAACAAAGCGAAATCGATTTGTTGGAGAATATTAGCTGGTATTTAAGAATGTGAAAAATTGCGGTTAAATAATGGAAGTAAATCTAAGTGATGGATAAAGATTGGAAATGTAATAATATTGATCGGAAATGTATTTTTACCGACACTCTCGGAAATGTATTTTTACCGACACTCTTGGAGGAAGCAAGGACAAACGATAAATTAGACTGACAAAGACGAACGCGCTGGCTGTTGAACTGATTTATTGAACTATTCAGGGAATGTCCGAGATCTAATGATTTGTGATAGCGTCTAAGGATAAAACACTTGTAAGGTGTGATGATCAGCATTCTATCAAATAGAAGAGGGATGTGAACTCAAGGGTAAATAATTTGAATTCCTGAATAAAAATAAACCACTTTCAACTTTTATATCGTCTAAACATTGTTCTTGACGTAGTACTACATAATATTTTTTTGCAAAATTTCCAAACTTCAAAAACAACCAAGTAAATAGCTGCGTAAGTGCTACGCATGTGATCACGTGACAGTGCTATTTCGTTACGTCACACCATTGGGAAAGCAGTTGCAACGTACGGGGTCCCGCGTTGTTTGTAGGTTTGGACTTTAACCTTCTGTCCACCAACTTTACACGTGCACAGTTTACCGGGGTGGATCTTGAAACAGAGAGTATAAAGTGCCAATTCGAACTCGGGACTGGTGCCAATGAAGAAGCCGCCCTTGGGCTTAAAGGACTTGTGCCAGGTGAATTTAACAACGGCGTTGACTGGCTGTGGAAAAAGAAATGTTTTGTTGTCTAGTTAAAATGGAACAAGAGATCTACCGCTATTTTTGACTTCTGAAATCTACTTATCAAAGTCGTGATAATCAATCTTTCACTATCACTTGTGCAGGTAAAAGCATTCATGGTCAGATGCGGTAATTTAGGTGGTGAACGGCAATGACGGATGATAAAAGATCAAGGAAATAAGAATTAAGAATAAAAGTAAATGATGAGTGGAGGTCAAAATGATGCATGAAAAAAAGAGTGATAGATGTTGATTAATAACAAGTGATTCTGTTGATCAAAAACAAGTTGTTTTGAGTAATGATGAATGGCAGTGAACAATGATGAATAATGAAATTGATGGAGTTTGAATGAAGAGGATGAAGAATAACGACGTATATGGTGAATGATTTTAAACAATGGTGAATGATAGTGAAAGGGTTTCCAAGCAATTCACCTCTTTGTTGTAATGGCCTTGCCCTCCGTTCAAGTTCCCAACCATGGCCGGAAGCACAGTATAATATCCCCTGTAATCAGCCAGGCCATTTTTCTCCTGCAGGTAAAACGCCACCCAGTTGTGAAGCCCTCCGACCTTCCAGTTCTGTTTTTGTTTCCCCTTCGTTAACTCGCCAACAAACACGTGTTCAAAACCCGACGATTCTCCGTAAGCGCCACCCCTCCCCCGTTGGTAGAGGTTGAACCACCTTTCGAGCAGTTCCTGTTTGAACTCCTGTGAATAAAGTACGCTTCTGGTTACACTTCTGAACTTCACCCACTCCTATATACCAGGTTAACCGTCCAGGCGCGTAAGGGATGCTGGACTGATTTTAGCATATGGCACCATCCCACAACTCCTTGCGCGCGCGGTTGCTTTTCCAGAATGGCGTTCAAATTCCAAAATCACAACTTCTGTGTTTTTCTGCCTGAATTGCTTTCTGGGATGGTGCCATATGCCAAATCGAGGCGGCGCGCTCTGATTGGCTTACTGAGGTCACGTGAGAAACTGCCGATCGTCTGGCCTATTAACGTCGAATTTTTCGAGTTGAGACTTATCTTTCTTGCTAATTTTCAGAAGTCCTCAGAAGTAATCTTAATTCTTTTTTCATTTCGGGGTTGTTGAGTTAGCAGTGACTCTATGAAACCTGAGCTGTTTTCTTATCTGAATGACACTGTATGGTTCCAGAAAATGTTAACCCCCACCGCAGAAGAAATAATACTTTTAGGAACTCCCCTCTCTTTCAGAGGTTTCAGTTTGGGGGTATTTGGGCAGACCCCCTCTCCCCCCAGGAATTTCTACTTTCCCATTCGCCTACCCCCTCCCCCTTGAAATGTCTGGTATTTCTTTTTTCTTTATACGGCTGACAAAGTAATTATGAAAGCGTATACGTAGTTTAACTTCACGTTTGGCAGCATAACTTTTACGAAACCTTTTTTAAGTTGTAATTTGTGTGTCTTCATTTTCGACTGAAATGAAGTATTTCTTATGTAAAAGACTGTAGTTAAGGCCAACTTCTGGTGAGATAACGAACTTCCACAAGTGAACGTCGGCCAAAAAGGAAGAAATGACTTTTGTTTCTGTGCTGTTTTGTTTAGACCCCCCTGGAAATTTTTGGTTCTGACACCCCACCAGCCCATCACCCCCAGGTATTTCCTAGCCCTCGGACCCTTGATCACACAGGTCTGGATGGGGTATTTGAATATCAGTTATCAGCTCAATTTACGCCCAAATTGCAAATTAGTGATTATCAGTTAACTTAAACAAATTCTTGCATGTAATCTAGTGCCCATAATAGTGTCGGACTTACATAAAATGGTGTAGAAATCGACTAGTACTTTGCATACAATTCCATAACGTCGCATGTTACTTTATTCAAGGATAATTTGCAAAGCTCAAAACAATGTTTTAGTTTCCACTTGCTATACTCAACTGACAGCACGCTGTTTTTCAATTTTGTTTGATTAATTTTTCGAGCTCTTGAATTAAAAACAGCAAAGTTGCAAATGCCTTTTGTTAAAAATTTACAAATAACTACTATTAGTTAAAAACCACATGATCAGTTAGCAGCGAAGAAAATGTCTAAGAATCAGTTATCAGTTAAAATTTTGCGCGAATATCAACTATCAGTCAACCCCATCCACACCCTCAATAAAGTACGAACGCCCTTATAAATGAAAATAACTAAAACTGTGGGTGACATCCTGATTCCATGTTATAAATATCTGTTCAGTTTACTTACATCATTTGAAAGTTTGTCCAGTGTCTTGCCCTGAAGATACTCCTGTGCGATTTTCATAGGAGCCGTTTTCAACACGCTGTTAATGAACTTAATCTCCTCCTTAATTCTGTCAGAGGATCGTACTTCTGTCCTGCCCGTCTTCAGTTTGTAGTTGTCCAGCAGTTCTATTAATATTAAAACAGAACCCATTTAAAGGCTTACTTGAGAAAAAAAACCGGGCTTATAACCGGGTTAGTTAAGATTAGGAAAGGTTAAAACTAGCGGGATTTCATTCGTTAATCACAGCGGTGTGATAGCTAAGCAGATTAAATATAGATCAATTCGTTATGCTCATATCAATGATTGGTCCGGCACTCGACTTCTGCAGCGGTTCACCCCAGTTCTGTCAATTGAACCTTCTGTGTCTGCTTATGATTGGCTAAATCTAGGGTGCGTTCGTTTTTTTCCGGAATCGGAATACACGGATTTTTTCTGGCTGGAATCATTTTCAGGGATGATAATCCTCTATAAAAGGTTTTACGTCAGCGAGATTATATTCTTTCAACCAGTCTTTCATTGTAACACATCCTCGTTTGGAA
>JAOBYE010166219.1:8015-18135 GCA_025403585.1 Parazoanthus swiftii
CCCCCCCCCCCCCCCCCCCACACACACACACACGGCCCCTCTCCTCGCTTCGGCCCTTAACTAGATGCATGTATATTTCGTTTAACAGAAAATCATAAGACTTATGAGCAAGACTTATGAGCTTCTGGTTTAAGGACTGCTCAATTTGGTAACAAATTTACTGGTGTTGCGCATGCAGCAATAGAGCTTTTATGCACTGTCAATGTACAGTGCGGTCCATTTCAACATCTAGGCACATCATGCTTGCTAAGTCATAACAAACTTTAACTAAAAGGACGTTAAACAATGCTGGCTTGTTACATAACAAACGATATAATGCATTGCGTTATTTAAATACGAAGTTGTAGTTTACGGTTGTTGCTTTCTTGAGAGACTTAAAGCTCACCATTCTTACGATTACTTAAAACTCGCTACTTACACTGAGGAACAAGCGGCACAGCCAAATGTCCTTGAAATTAATACTGTTCTTTATTTGTACAAATTGCTACTACTCCTTTAGTAGAGCATCTCAGTTTAGAGCTTTAGTTAAAGATAAATCAGACTCTCTGTCTGTCTGTCTGTCTGTCTATCTATCTGTGTCTGTCTATCTGTCTCGGTCTGTGTATCTGTCTGTGTGTCTGTCAGTCTTCTTCTCTGTTTATCTCTCTGTCTGTCTGCTTCTGTCTATGCCTCTGTCTCTCTGTCTCTCTGTCTCTGCATCTCTCTCTCTCTCTCTCTCTCTCTCTCTCTCTCTCTCTCACGGCAAAACTTGGATGCGCTTAGTAAAGGATGGACTGGGAAAGAGATAATCTCTCATTATGGTGTCCAGTTCTCCAAGAGCGGCTTGCGCATGAAGTCTGGTTAACTGGTCCGGGTCAACAGACTCCATAGTCTTCAGTAGATGGTACAAATCTCTCAAAACTGAACCCACAACCTGCGAGGCATAACGACAACAGTTGTCAGCGAGAGACAGTCAATGTCTTTCTACCGAGTGACTGTCTCATACACCAACACACATAACCAAGTAACTTGACCCATTTCGGAAAAATAAGGAAAAACAGAGAAGATGAACGCAAAAGGAGATGTGGGTATATGTTTACTAGTATGAAAAGCTTTGACGAATCGGGCAGTACATAAAGCGATATGATAGCGATGCAGGTCGTTGTCTTCTCAGAATCCGCTTCATGCTTTAGGCGAATTTCATTGTTTTCATTTTCTCATTAGCGTAATATAGGACAAATCTAAATTCACAATTGAACCAAAACGAGTTCATAATTCGACAAAGCACAGCACAATTGGTACTCTCTCGATACAACGAGGATTACAACGAAATGCATTGCTCGAAGCAACTTCCTGCCTCCAGTCATGCATTCTCTTTATTTTTTCATGTTTCCTCCTCCAAAGTTATTGAATATACCAAGCTCAAATTTACAGTGAATACTAATTATGTTCTGCGCTACGAAATTCTGGACTCATTTTGTTTCAGTCATGAAACTGGCTTTATACCATATTAGGCTCATGAGAGGAAACGAAAACACTGACGTCATCAGAAGTTCAGTTCTCTGGGATCCAAAAAAATTATTGGCAACATTTCTTGAATTTAGTGTTAATAATGCCAAGCAACAGTATGCGAATGGTCCGGTCATCTGACCGATCTTACAAACTTCCTTTACTATAAATTTGACATTTTCAAACCTCGAAAATAAGCCACCCCCCCCCCCCCGAAAGAAAGCCAATGAAAAAGTGCTTTGAAAGCTATAGGCCCATGGCTTGTATCCGGAAGTTTATGGTAATCTTCTTGAAATTTCACTGAAACTTTTAACAGTTAGTATCCTGGTGGTTCAGCTGGCAGCAATTCAATATCTTGCAAGGACTGATGTGGCTTTCCAAGCCCGGAATTTGTTTACAAATTCAGGGAAAAACTCTTAGGAGTTCGTGGGTGTCCTGTGAATAGAACTTACGTCAAATGTGTCTTTTCCAAGTCCCTTGAGCAGCAGTGTAACGACGTGCACCGCGGCCCGGCGAACCTGCTCCGACTTGTCTCTCCGTAACACACTGGTCAAACAGTTGAACACCTACACAGTTGAGACATGCAGAGGTGTTAGTCAGTGTACTGCCCCGAGACACGTTATCATTATCGTTACAAACACCACCACGGAAGCGTAGAAATGTCAGGTTGGGATGAGATTAGCTTGAAAACTGGCCTGTCCAATATGTTGTGTCCTTGAGCAAGCAGGGTTGCCACTGTTAACTGGATGTGAAATTCAAGGACTTTTCCATGACTTTCAAGGACCTTAATTTTTGAGCAAACTCAAAGACCTTCTGTATCAAATAAAACGTACTGAATTAAAAAGCCTTATTATTCTGTATTTTAATTCTGCAACGAGCTTTACAAGAATTGTTTCTGGGAAAAAATCGAGCCTCCGTTTTTGTTTTTCAAACTTGTTACATCAAAACCATGCGGACAAACAGCTCATTTTGATTATTTTTTGTAGTTGAAGGTGAAAATTTTTCCCATTCAAGGATTTTCAAGGACAACAACCTAAATTCAAGAACTTCCCAGGGCCTGGAATTTTCTTTTGCCAATTCCATACTTTCCAGGATTTTCAAGGACCGTGGAAACCCTGAGCAAGACACTTACTCGACTTGCTCTAGTCGAATCAGCTGTATATATAAATGAGTACTAGCTTCTGCTGGGGGCTAACCTGCGATGGATTAGTGTCCTGTCCAGGGGGAGTCACAGACTCTCAGCCGCTAAACACCACGGAAACAGGAGATAAGCGCCGGCCTTACGAGCCACTTGTCTCGGGAAAGGATTTAGCTTTAGCTATCAGGGAAGTGCGATTTGGAAAATTACTTGAGAAGTTTTTAATTTCTTGAGATTTAGGACGGCTTGATTTGCGGTCGGTCGTTTGGATGTATGTAGCCCCCACTTCGTATAATACCTACGACTTTTAATTTTCCGGCAGTCCCTTAACCCGCTTCAAACACACTCCAAACCTTGCCATAAAACAAAAGGAGTCACGAGTGACAACTGCACAAGAAACCCGAGGTAAAAGGTGAGTTTTATTGTTTTTGGAAAACTCAAACTTCCCTTACATTTGCTTAAAACTGCGATATGTAACCGAACACCTAAGTAACTAAAATTTCCCATACATATTGGTAGCTTGGGCCACCTGTGGTTTAAATAGCAGGATTTTTGCCCAATGAATTTTGCAAGTTATGAGCCGTTCTCTCTTACCTCGTGAATGATTGGTCCAATGGCAAACCTCAACAGTTTGCAGACATCGCCAAGATTACTGAGGCTGCTGGCTCGCACCAGGGGTTCAGGGTCTTGCACGCCTGATAACAGGGTAACGACGAGAGGCTGGGAGTACCGGGGTAACATCTCCCCACACTCCTGTGTTACTTTCACCAGTGCTTCGATCAGCTTTAGCCTCAGTTCAACTGATCTCTGTTGCCGTGTCGTTCTCTGAGCACTGGAGTCTGAAATACAAACAACACGTGTTAAACATCTTTCTTTACTTGTAACAACGGTCGTACAGGGAGCTCTCTCACTTCATGTAATTTTCAGAGAAACTACAAAATTAACAACCCCATTAAATTAGAGAAAACGGCTTACCCTTATTCATTTTCAGACCAAAGTACCGCTACCCAATTTTAGATCTGGACAGTGTCGTAACACGTATTTCACACGCTAAATAGTACATGTACATACCAAAAGTTTCGTCCAAAACGATAACAGCATCTGACATATACGCAATTTCAGACTAAAGCGGCTCGAAAAACGATATTCTTTAGCGATGCACATATCTATACAGTCATGTGGGGGAGTATACCCCCGGGGGGAGGCGAGGTTGTTACCTTTCTCAACCTTTGTCTTACACAACCCTTTTTCTCTGTTCTTCAACTCAACTTCTCTCTGCTCCTGTGATGACTGCCCCCGTGAATGAGAAAACTCTCTCGTCAGGTAAGAAATAACTTCCTCTGTTCTTGTACTGGCGAGCGCAACCAAGCCTTTAATGGCAGCTAGGTAGATGTACGAGTCATCGTGGGCCAGTTGTTGTTGAAATATCGTCAGCAGGCTGTCCGATTTTTTCAGGGCTCTAGGATCTTTAGCGTGAAGCAAGGCGGCAATTCTGACCATAGCAAACCCCCTCACTGGTAACAAAGGGTCTGTCAAGTTACTGAAGGCTTCATCAAACTCACTTTGTTCTTCGATCTTCTTTGCACCCGTTTTCTCATTTTGAGATCCTGTGAAAGAGAACTCCATTTCATCACTAATATGTATCTCTCGAATTCGGGAGAAAGAACGAAAACATACTTATAGTTATAGACGTTGGATGTGTGAGGACAGATGAAGGGAAAAATGTTATGTTTCCTCGTTTCTTCACTCTTAGAAATGGTTCTTTAGATTCCAAGAACTAAATTCCAATAAGATCAATTCCTGTCCAAACTTTCAAAAATCAAGCAAAGCAGCCTTGAAGCTGCCCCTTCCAAAGAATCTGGAATACTTTCAAAATTTCCAAACGTAATTTGTAACGACCCCAGAGATTTGCAAGATGACCAAAAGTTTCAAACTGATGGGTCGATATGATAAACAAACTTACACGACTGTTAAAAGATTTTGCTTTTTCCTTTTCGTGTCGCATTTGAAAATAAAAATATACAGTTTTTAAAAATATTTTCTATCTAGAATCTAACGTGAAAATCTTACGTCTAGGCATTTCCTTCTTTCTCATTTGTATTCATTTCAGAAAGATTTCTTTCTATCTTGCTCTTAGAAATTACTTGAAAAACAGAATTACATAAGAAACAAGAAATGTGAACATCTTAAAGTGAAATGCGATTTGTATTTTTTTGTATTACTTTGTGGTGTTATGGTGTTATGGTGTTATGTTATATTAGAGTTATGACTACAGCCGTATCTTCTTGTTTTCATTGACTTGACAAAACTTTGGGGCGCTTGAGAAGCTACAGTACAGTTGTTCCCATTACGTCTGAAAATCAAGGGTCCTTGGACCCCCCGATCTCTATAATTAGGTGAAGAAGATTGAAATTTCTGCATCCTTTTCAAATTTTGTTCAATTACGCATCGCTAGGAAGTTAATGGGAACCCTGAGCTATTTCTGTTAATGCGTCCTTTGCTGTTCTAACGCATCAAGAATGCATGTATGTGCGTTGACGGGAGTCCTGGGTGTGACAGAAATTGGTATCAAACTGAAGAAACTTCTGATCCAACTGAATGTTAGCAAACCTTTCTTGGCCGCATCATCTTCACTTGACAGGTGCTGTTTACCAGGACTCGCTGCCGCATCCTTCATTCCCTGGCTCCACACTGCTCCATGTGTTGCAATAGCAATGCGTAAATCATTGGCCATTTCTTGTACATCTGTTGCTGGATGCTGATTGGTCAATATCTCCAGGAGGGGCATGAGAGTTTGTAGTGTTACCCGATCTTTCGCTTTAACCTGAAAAGCGTAACAGAGAAACCTTTCATAGAGCAAGCTTAAAATTTATAAATTTTTCTGTTAACTTTTCAAAAAAAAATCAAGTTTCTCGAAAATTTCCAGACCTTAAATAAGAGACGCGTTTCTTGTATTATAGCTATGGATTTTAACATTATAGCAAAACATATTATTGAAGGTTTGGGGTAATAAGCCTACCTTGAACTGGTACAATAATTTGCCAATATGTAGTAGGTAGATATTATTAAACTTAACAATTTTCAGGTCTTTAAATATCGGGTCTGTATGCGCAAGAAACGGTTGGCCCGAAATAACTCTAACTGCTCTTTTCTGAAGCAGAAAAGAAAAGGAAATCAGAGAACTTCTGGTAGCTTACGAACCCTAAACATGATAAAGGAAATGTACTATATACCTGAACAGCTCCTCCCAGAATAGCAGAGAGCATTCCCAGGGCCATGGACAGCGTTTCCGTGACAAACGGATCAACTAAGTACTGTTCCTCTTGACAAAGTGAACAACCTCTCTCGAGAGTCGCCTTTGTAAAGATCAACATGTGATGGGTGCTCTTCAGGATGGACGGGCCTAACTTCTCGCACATCAAGGCCAACAGATTCAGAATAACAATGCTCCTCTCTTTGCTGCTATCTGTTTCATCTCCACCTGATAACAGTTCACACTCAGATTGACCAAAAACAAATAAAACGATTAGACACGTGTACTTTTCCAATGCAAATTTGCGTTTGTTTTAGTTCTTGGTAGGGGACAACGATGTTGCACGGCCACAATTTTGTTTCAATAGTTCGGTATATCTGATAGACAAAAAACTAGAGTGAGCAACAAGTTGCATTGCCAAAATGACTCTTCTTGTAGCTAGTTTATGAGTCTGAATTACGTTGGTCATGGAAGGCAAACGTAATGCTGAACGAAACACTGAACGAACAGAGCAAACAAATACAGTCCGTTATTTTGCACCTACTTTTCTTCTGGAATGTTTCCTCTTTCCCAGAAATCAAATCCGTCAGTTCCTGCATCAGGTGAAGGAAAAACTCCCCAGCCACTCCATGCATCTGTAGTGGAGTCAACAGTTCCATGAGGCACAATGCGCGGGTCTCGCAGCTACTCACCCCTCCCCCTCTCGGGTGACCCAGAACATCCTCACTACCAAGGCTGCCACATCTGCCACCACTTGCCTCGTGTACAATCACCACACCCCCCGTGTCACCATTGGTAAATTCAAAATGTTCCCTAACAAGTTTAATCTCAGTGTATTTCTGCTGCTTCGTATCTGCTTCTGTCGAAACCGAGTTCCCAAACTCACTGCTGGGATGTTGCCTAAACGCCAATGTGTAGAGCGACTTCATTGCAAAAGCGGAATCTATTTTCTTCAAAAACTGCACCAATATTTCTTGCGCTGCCGACCTGTTCAAGCGGAAAAGTTATAAATATATGTTGTCTTTTTGTCAGAAGGGGTTAGCACTTACGGTACGTCCACGTACTGCCACAAAAACTGCATTATATCGGTACCCAATACTAAATATCCTAGAAGCAACTCTGTCAACGAGGACAATGAAGCTCTAGATTGTCAAAAACCAAGTAACCTCAGAGCAGAATGGACACTTTGTATTGCCAGCTAAGAGTAAAATACTACGTTTTACAGTCCGAGAAGTATAATTTACTAAATTTAAATCCTTTCCTATAAAGCAGTCTAAACAACTTTTTAGAAAAAGAAGATAAGAAACTCTCATTACTAATTAAACGACAGTGCTTTTCGTTTGATGCACGCGATCGCGCTTATGCACCATCGCGCATCTGAAACAATTCTAAGATGCGCAAAAAAACAGGGCGCCTTCACCACAAGAAATCGCTCGCCTTGCCGGCAGTGAAGAGTATACAGCAATCGTCAGGGATACTTCTGCTCAAGTTTCGAGTTTTTGATCCACATACTTCCGTAAACTGCACATATTAAAAAGCATCCAACAGAGGTCGTTGACCACCATAATATCCGTTTCTGAGACGACGGTACAATGAGTTCCATTGGCAGTACAATCGCCAATCATATACACGCTTATTGAGATAAGCACTTTCTGTGTTATTCAAGAGTACAAAACTACATGTACATTATTTTTAAAATTTTATAATCTATGCCTTTATTTTAATAAGTTAAAGTGATTTTAACGAGGTAAAAACTAATAAAACTAACAAAACTATTTATAACAAACGTTTTCGAACTAGGTGATCATCTTCAGGTGACGTTGAAGCTTACTTCCAAAACGTTTGTCTTACGTAGATATTTTCAAACTTTTTTTTACCTCATTGTAATCATTTTTATATACTCAGAAGTAGAATTTGCCAAATTCAAATCCTTCTCAGGAAACATACAACTACAACCAAGAGTCTTCTTACCTCAAATGAGAAATTCCCGTTCTTGTGAAACAAAGCAGCTCAAAGAGAGGATGAACAATGGAGGCTAAGATCTCTACCCTGATGTTCACAGCCTCCGAACTGGCAACAAACACCTTGAGTATCACAAACATCAAAACCTGGTTAGCATAAAGTGCAAACTCTAACTCATAACTCAGAGTTAGTACTTGCACTGCTATAAACTACCAATAAAGTAAATATTACTGCAAGTCACTATAACACTTATGTATTGTTTGATCACCAAATGCTGGTATATATGGTATGTTTAACTGTAAGGTTGGGTGTAACGCTGATGTTTCAAGCCATAGACCTTTATCACGCTTTTGAAAACATGACGCTAGCACTCTGTAAATTAGTAAGTAACGAAAATTTGGTGATTTAATACTGCAAAATGTGGCGCTGGTAAAGTTTTCAAAAACAGAAAATGTAACGTAATGTATGGGAATTTTGCATTGGGTGGGCATTGATGCCCTCCCAGCCTCGTTCCCATGCAAATTCTCATACATTCTCTTTAAAAATTTCGGGGTTTATTTTGTCTTCAAAAACCTCACCAGTGCAACAGTTTTCAATACTAAGCCCCTAATTTTTTGGTATGTACTAACTTTGACCTGCTCTTTCCATATCTGTCATTTACAGAGCGAGAACATCAAGTTTTTAACTAAACAAAAAAATGTGAGAAAGGTCTATTCACCAGAGCACATTGAAGAATTGCGGGAGGTTGAGAGCTAAAACACAATGTCATAGCCAAGGGCACTAACCCACAATTTATGCTTTCCCCTCTCCTACTGTTTCTAGTCATTCGCTCTCCCCTGTCTCCTTTTCACCTCTTTTCCACTTCTCCCCCATACTGCATACTATGTCTGCATCACAATTAAGCAGCTACTCTATAAATTTTTTTCCTACTAAATCTACTCACTGGGGTTTGAACCCTTTCACTCTAAGCCCTACTCTCTACAAACTGTGCCACAGAGGAATTGATGCAATTTCCCAATTCTTTTGTCTTATGAAAATGTTACAGTTATTGTATATCTAACCTTAACCCTAACCCTGACATGAAGTAATGAGTGTGTGTATACAATTATATAACTTATATACTCATATATATTATTATTATTATTATTATTATATTTCACAAATGGTTAGATAATTTTATACTTGTTGGAAAATTTTACACTGGTTGGAAAACATTTTCAACCAAAAATATTTTCTAGCCACAACATATAATTATATATTTATGTATTCTCAAATAAGACAAGCTTACTATGCACCTTATGAATGTCTTCAACTGTTTGTGTTAGTACTGCCTCATCCACCACTAAACTGTTGTAGTAGCAAACTTCAGCTGAAAAAAAAAACCCTTTCTCTGTATCAGATTTAGGTCAAAACTTTCATTGGATTCAAAAAGAGTGATTCACAATTCACAGGGCAGGACTCCCAGTTAGCGACCAAACTTGCATTATGCTACCAATATTTTTCCTAATGCACCTAATATTTTGACTGTGGTCGCACAGCTATACCAAGATGCAAATGTTGAATTGCAGCTAGAAATCACAAGCCTCCTGACTTCAGTTCTTCCAAACTCCATACATCTATACTTACATTGCTCTGTGATTCTGAGCAGAGGAGCCATTAATGGCTTCAAAATATACTTGTCTGCAAGCTCAGGATAATGGTGGAGCATCAGTGCAATAGTGCTAGTAGCAACCCTAATGAACTGTCGACCCAGCCCACTACTGGACACATGAAGCAGATTGACCACCTGGATAAAGAGCAAACAAGAGTCAACCAAACTGTACTGTTAGTTTTATTACAGTATGCATAACATTTGTCCAGCAATGTGTGAGAAAATGACATACATGTATGTAATCCTTTAATATGCAAGTCTTAGTCTCACACCCAATGCACAAGAGTTGACATCTCTGTGGATATGAACCTTCTTTTAAACCAAAAAATTGATGCCTAGTGGAATGAAATTGTGAAAGTGGAAATGAATGAATGAATGCAGCATGTTTCCTGTTTTCATTATTTCAAAAAAATAAAAAATGAAAAACTACACAACTCCATCTTCATAAAAACGGAATTTAGTATAATCATTATGGTAGTCCATAATTCTTGATATATTTTTTCAAAAAAATGTGGAAGATTAATGCCCTCAGGATACAATGGATACAGATATTATAATTGTAGGATGTGATTCCACACCACCCCATCCTGTCAGAGGCCCTGATATTTTGTTTTGGGTGGGGATGGGG
>JAOBYE010166330.1:0-12693 GCA_025403585.1 Parazoanthus swiftii
TGGCAAAAAGTGACCAAGACAATGAAATGACAATGCAAATGACTCTTCCACGCTCAAAATAAATTGACATCAATAATAACACATTTACGTATAGTACAAAATCCGCTACAATTTGTTTGACTATGACTGAAAAACCCCTTCGAGGAGCTGTTTTGAAATACTGATTTCAATTCAAAAATAATTAAAGCCTTGCTGTCAACTGATATCTCAGGATTCACTGCCCACCTGCTCATAGAAGAACTCCTCCCTCACAGCTGCATTACTTTCATCGTCGAGAGTCAGTTGCCACTGATATGGAACACTCGAGTCTTCAGTCTGAAGGTCAGTGATCCATAGGTCACCAAGGTAGCTGCCTGCCATACTTCTTTCAAGTGAGCCTGTCTGGCCTGGGAAATCATAAAGTGACCAATAAATCTAAGTATCTAAATATCTAAGAGCGTTATCGTACATTCATTTCCTTTTACACCTGTAAAAGGTTTTATATCGTATGCTTTAGGAATTCACTTTTCTGTTGACAATCTTTACACCTGGCGTAGCTAATGTTACCGATGCAATAACCCCAATGTATCGCTACCACGCAAATCATCTGTCCACTGTTACTTATTCACTGCATATTTTAGCTCAATAAAATTAATAAAAATATGTATGTAGCGCGTTAGTAGGAAAGGGGCCTCCTGTAGTGCGTCCGACAGACTAGAAATTACTTTCTGTTTAACTTCATTCAGAGTTCACTCTTGCTGTTCGTGTCTCGCAATATTGCATATTTTGACGTCTAATGAAACATTTGTGGTTCGGTTTTTCATTAGTTTACTTAGCATTTGGCTTTTCCACTCGCTATCTGTTACAAAGAGGTGATTTCTGCTGCGTTTTGTTTCATTTTATGGCATCATTCTACAAAATTCGTTTACCTTCAAGAAAAGAGTTTGGGGCATCACTAATTTACCCCAACACCTTGATCACGCAATTTTCAGCGCAAATAGAAAAAAAAGAAAATTAGTTGCAGCTAAGATCGTCATTCTCTCAAGAAAACAACTATATTTATACAGGGAGGCCCATTCAACTCAACGGTCGGTACCAGAGAAGTCAATTATCCCAAATCTGCTTAACAAAATTACAAAAACTGAAATAGTCTAGAATCAAGTTATAGATATACAGTCACTTGTTCAAATAACTAAGCTGAATACCTAGACGCTCTCATACAAATCACTCTAAAGATATTTGTCGACGAAAACGGTTGGACGATGCTCTCTAACATTAACGAAATTCTTCAACAATATTTATATATGAGTTCATAATTAAAGAAGTAGCAAATGCGTCACTTCATAGTCACAGTTGGAATAGTCAGCGCTGTCATTTGGGTGATTGGTTGGGTCAACTAACTGAAACACTGAAAGACGCAACCCACCTTGTATGTCAAGACATCTTTCCAGTGAGGCTGGTACAGGTTGAGTTTTTTCTTGCGTTGCTACTGATGGCCTTAAAATGCAAAAATGAGGGATTCTTGATAAGTTGGAGGTTCTTTTAGTCTTTTGATTATGGTAAATCTTTCTTATCTAATAAATTTTTGAAGTCGATAAAACCTGTGCAATAGCACAATACAAAGGTCACAATTCAGTCAATGTTTGGCCTATCGCCATAAAATTTAACAAAATGATAGAGTGCTAAATCATCTCCGAAAACGTGCCAAGGAGTTTATAATTCCTTTTTGGAATTATAAATTTGTCCTTCCACTTCATGCTTCAATTCTCAGACTTTTTTATAAAGAACTCTCAGAAACGAATTACGCGGAAAACAAAAAATCCCCGACACAGTTTTAACAGCAACTATGCTGAATGTAACAAGGTGATAAGTTTCAGCATAAAATGGAAATGGATGAAGCTGGTACCTCGTTATGGCAAATTATTGGTCGCAAAACAACCTTTCTTAACTTCAACTTAAATCACGGTTTTAACAGCATATTCGTTCTATCATGCAGAGAATTTCACAAGCTTTCAATTGATACATAGGTTTGTGGGTATCTGATGCACATTTACGGCTTTACAGACTGGTAAGTTAAAACAGTACGGTAACCGGAAGAGCCAAAGATGACAAACAAGTTGCATCGTCAGTTCTTTAACCTAAAAACTCATGGTTATGCTGGACTCATACAATTAAAGATAACCTTTGTGAAATATGCTTCCAAGAAATAGAAGTTACATAGATTCCAAAGCTTCTTGATATTAACTAGAGAAAGAAAATAATTCAGTTTAGAAAATAATCTCTTCAAGTTTAAAGCTAAAAATTAATGTCATGTATGTATTGCTCATGTCATTATGTTTCCTGCTGCTGTCATTGTTTCTCGAACAGGAAACCATTACGCTCTCCTTACCTGGTTGAATAGAATCTCTCGTAACACGTGGAACAAACACGGACTGGTGTTTTGTCAAAGCCTTCCACAACACAGCTATGCGGTGAACACGAGCCACACACAACTCGACCACATCGCCTGCAGTGATGACGGCGATTGAACTGAAAACATCATAGCACCAATTAGAACATGACTACTTGTTCAACCAAGTCTATAATCTTCCGTTAGAGCGTACCCATTGCCTGTATTAAATAAATCTAATCAACAATCGTGTTCGAATAGACAAAAGGGGCAGTGTCTATATTCATCTTTATATAAGTTACAAAAAGAAATGGAAACATTCTCTGAAACTTGCTACAATCACTTTGTTAACACAACATAAGAAATCACTGTACTGGTTCTAAAACAACGTTAATTTGTATTACATTTAGGGTTAGTATTACACTTAGCGTTAATTTGTATTAGATTTAGGGTTAGTATTACATTTAGCGTTGTTATTACATTTAGCGGTGATACAGCATCAAACATCAATCAACCTTAACAAGCAATTGATCACGAGCCAGAGGGCACCACTAAAGTTTCCAAAATCAAGCAGACAACAATTAAAGCTTTTCTTACCATGCTAAACTGTTCGTGACACACCATGCATGACGAAACCTGTTCATCTCGAATCCAGTCCTCCCTCTTGGGAGGCAAGGATGGTGGTACATAGGTGGTCGCCTGAACATCATGCAGCGCGGATACTCTTTTCATTGAACCTCTTTGCATTTCTTCCACATTGACTTTACGTCCCAGGCTGGGATTACGAGAGTGGCCTGGGGTCTTTCGGCCTCTCCTGTCAGGGCTTCCTGCCATGGAGGTCTGGTCACTGCCTTCTTTTATGGGTGTCATTGTTGAGGAGGTCTGGCGACTAATAGAAGGAACTGGAGTGGCACGTCCTCCAAAGGTAGTCATGACTGATGGCGATTGAGAGAGAAGCTGGCTTGAAACTTCGCTGATACTGACGGAATCGTCTAGAACACGAAATAAAGTTCAAAATTGAGTTAAACTTACATTTTAGTAAGTAAAAGGCCACAGGTTTATGACAAGGTACCGAGAGAATTACATTACCTTCTCAGAACGTGTCCAAAACGTATTTCTTGAAATATCTTTTTTCAAGCGAAAAGGAACTCGAGGTTACACATACTGCTCAACCGCGTTGTGAAAAAAATTTTTTGATACTACTCCCCTGACTTGTCATCATAACAAGCCATAACTCTCTTTTATAATACAGAAACATAACCTTATGACAAGAAAAGGAGGTTGCGTATCTAAGCGAAGAAAAGGAGAAAAATCAAAAGCACAAAATGCACGTGGTAAAGGTGTGCTTTGCTGTAACGATTACCAAATTCTATTTTCAGGCCAACAAATACAAAATACTTTGTAATTCGTCTTGTATCGATATAGCACAATGATTCACATCAGATGTCCAACTTTTGGCTGCTGTTCACTTTAAATAATTACAGAGTAACCATTTGAATTCATTATGGAAACACGCACCATCAAGTTAGTCATCAAGATCATTTCTGACACCAAGTTAGGTTTGACTGGCAAAGAGAAATAAGCAAAACCGACCGACGCCAAAATAATAGGAACACTACATCTATATATTATCCAACTGAGGATGCAAGTGGCACTCCAGCAGAATCCCCAATCTTAAAATTTGAACGCCTTTAGAGGCGCATAAAGCTGTTTTCTATTCGTCAGACTTGGCTTGTCCAAATGGAATTCCTCAACTACTGGCTGTTGCAGTAAGATTGATCTTAACGGACTAGTGGTACTCAGTTCTACCACCAGTCTGACGTGTAGAAAGGTGACAAGTTACAACAAGAAGTGAGGGAACAAAGCTACATGTAAGTCATGGCCTTTAATGTTAATAAAAGTTACAACTACTTTTCTTGAAGAACCCAACCCGACAAATATAAAACTCTCCAAAAGAGAAGGTTGACAAAAAAACTTCACCAGCTTCTCCCACACAAAAACAGAGATTTACTAAATGAGGGGCGCTAAATCACTCACCATGAGAAACTTCAGTATGTATAACTTGAAATTCCAGTGCTCTAGAGGCGTAGCTAGTGAGCAGGTCGTCAAATGCTTTCACCGACAGACAGTCACTTTGTGATTCACTGTCCTCAAGCGTGCTGAGATCGTCCTACAAATTGACAAACAAATGTGAAACAATTTCAACAGTTCCGTAATCAAAACTATTAGTATGGGTAACCAAATGGTGACGAGTGAAATTAGGAAATAATTTCACGCGCGTTTTGTCAAAGTTCTAATAATTTCCCAAGCCTTTAGGCGAGGGAAATTATTAGAGTTTTGACAAAACGCAAGTGAAGTTATTTTCTAATTTCACGAGTCTGCCATTTGGTTACCTTTTAATATCATTGGTGACAAACTACGCTCAAAATCGCCGGTGGATTTTTCACTGTAATTTCACATGTAATGGGCCGTTTCATGCCAAAGCCAAAATTTTAGATATTTTATCATGGTGCTCACTGACTGATGATAACAAAATTCCAGGAGTTTTCCAGGAGTTCTCCAGGGTAGAAAATCTATTTTTCCACGACCCAACCCTAAATTCTCTCTCACCAAAAAACAGCTTTCCGGTGCAAGCAACATGGGGCAAAAATGACCAAAATCCCCGAAACTGAGTCTTGATAAAATACTACAATCATGAGTCAGACGCTTCTGCAGGTTTTTTTTAATGTTTATAAAAGTGTTACAAACTTTTCCACAAAATACCAGGAGTTTTCCAGTACGGGGAAATTGTCTGTTTTTCCAGGAGTTTTCCAGGGCCCTGGAAGAAAATTTCAAAATTCCAGGAGTTTTCAAGAAATTCCAGGAGTAATGAGCACCATGTTTTATTGACCTACGTTTTAGTTAATATTCGAGCATTTAGTTTATTTCATCAAAAATGATAACGAAAAATTTTAGCATTATTTCTGCTACGGAGTAAAGCACAGAAAGTCCATGCTTTATCCAGATTCTTTGCTTAGTATTCTAGATTTTTTCCAGGTTTCCAGATGTTTTTATTTTTTCCAATTTCCAAACTCAGTACAGCCCTCTTTGCGAGAGGGGTAAAGAAGGCACTGAACATCCGAGCCAAAAGACCCACGCTTGACAAGGACGGCAGACGATACAACCTATCACCTGTGAGGAACAACAGAATTAGATCGAGACTTGAACGTCCCAGCCCCAGACCCGATCAACCATCTTAAAACGACAGACACTCCCTTACGTTCTCATTACAAGGCTACAGATGTAGTTGAAAGCTTAATGCTTTTTTAAACTTTACACAGGGGGAAATCTCAACACATACGCAAGCAGTTACCTGTAAGTGGCGAAAGACAGACACAGCCCATTCCACTTTCATGTTCATCAGCAGCTGCTCCAGGAGTAACAAGGGCTTGGACACGAGATGCTCATAGTTTGGTCTTGCTACTTCCGGTAAGCAGAGAAGTGCCTTGGCGCCAATCTTGGTACACAGTAGTTGATTTGTGCGGATGGGAGACAGGTAGGAATGCAGGTTAATTAGCATAAACTGGATCAGAAAAAGTGTTTGGCTCACGTGCAAGTTCTGCTTGAGCAGTGAGTCACAGATGGCCAGCGTCATCTCCTGGTCGCTCATGCTTTCTAGGATTCTATAAGCTTTCATTGAGTCGCTGCCTGGGCTACTTTCCAAAAGATGTTTGAGATGGCTTTCTTTGATTGTCTAAAAATGAAGGTCAAGTATAAGATCAAAACTTCGTGTATACAGTGTGCTCACTGACTGGTGACAACAAAATTCCTGGAGTTCTCTAGGGTAGAAAAGTTATTTTTCCAGTACCCAACCCAAAATTCTCAAGTAATTTCTTCACTTTTCCGGTCAAAGCGAAACGGAACAAAAATGACCAAATTCCCCCCCCCCCAAAAAAATACGTCCTTCAATTGAGTCTTGATAAAGTACAAAAAGTACAATCATGAGTCAGATGCTTCTGCAGGTTTTGGTTTGTTTATAAAACTGTTGGAAATTTTTCCACAAAATTCCAGGAGTTTCCAGGATAACTGGGAAATTATATGTTTTTCCAGGAGTTTTCCAGGGCCCTGAAAGAAAATTCCAGACGTTTTCGAGGGATTCCAGGAGTAGTGAGCACCATGTACATATTCTCAACACATAAGCAGCTGTTTCATGGACCCTATTCAAAAACGGCGGCTCTTTTAATATTCTTTTGTCTGTTTTTAAATTAAAACAACTAGTCTCGTTCTTCAGTCAAAAAATCAAACGATAATATTAACCTGAACGAGGCAAGTTGGGCTAATACAAAAAAAGATAAAAGATTATTAAAACAGCCCCAACTTTTGAATTGGGTCTATAAGCCACTTTCTCAATCATGCGCAGAGCAAAGTAACGGTTTTTCTTGTGGTCACAACCCCTGTTTACACCATTCTGTGGAATATTTAAGGTTTTAGCTTTGACCTTCTTTCCAAAACAATCGATCTTGTTTCATTCTTGACACCATATTCCATGTTTCAAATACGTTTGCCCGCCAACTGAAGCGCTAAAGTTGATCCGCGCATGATTGAGAAAGTGGCTTATGGTATGTGTTAAAAACAATTAACCGATGCTGTTACAACTACTGTTCGTTCGTTGCTCTGCTACTGTTACAATTAGCACAACTTCTACTGTTTCTATTGCTACTGCTACAGTTTCCGTTAATGCATGTAGAACAAACCTGGAAGAGGTCCTTGGGAGGTGAATGAATTTCGGCCCAGTCCTTCGCCAGTTCATACTGTTGTATCGACAACAGGAACTCGACAATCGTCTCAGGTTCCGCTTGTGACGCTGAAGACACTCCCTGCCACTGAGTGAGGAGTGAATAAGACTTCTCACTGGAGTTTGGGGAAAACGACCGCACTTGGAAAGACTTGGCGCAGTGTACAATCTGTAAAATGAAAGATCCAATATAATTTTATAAATTCAATTCTCCGAATTACGATCTAACGTAACTTTTTTCCAAACGTTTCATAATTTCAGGTGAGAGGGTCTTGCAAAAACTTTTAATAGAAATGCTTTTAGTTTTTCTTGAACAAGTATTTGGTTTCACGACTAAAGTGTTAGCGAGGGTATACCTGATTTTCTTTCTTGTTACGCCAGCGATAACGTCTACAAAATGTTTGCTAGAACACCGAAGTACGCTCAAGTGCTACACAAAGTGCTGAACGGGCTATTTTTTGGCATTTTGCCATTAAAACAAGCAAGTTTAAAAAATATATATATATACAGAGAGACAGAGAGAGAGACACACACACACACAGTTGGTCCCGAAAACGTTGTACAAATATATAGTTATATACATATATCGTATATAACTATCTCGTGTTTTTTGAAAAGATATGAACTTTGTCAGAGGGTCAAAACTTTAATAAGACCAAAAGTCTGAACTGAGTATTGTGGAGGTAGCATCGAAAAAACAAACTAAGAAAGAGAGACTGGTTTTCATACCTTCTGGTATAATGTTATCTCTTTCCTCCTTCGTTTCAGCTCAGTGGTCAGAGCACAGTTCCCAGGTGGTCTGGAAAGACAAAGGGACAAAACGTCCAGACAGACAACGGCCTTCCATTGGTGCATGGAACTAAGGACCAACTCGGCCAACTGGTCATTGTTCCGGATCTGTGGTAATAAACTCCACGGTTTCTCCTGCCACTTATGGGATCTTCCCATCTCCGGAATTCCCAGTTCGTTTAAAACTACATCAAGTTCATTCAGTTGTGCCATTCCTCCTCGACTCAAAATCGCTGAAATAAAAAGGAAGTCAATTCGAGATCCACTGCTACCGTCACCCAACAAATCGGAAGAGCTGATTATCTCGAGAAGATGTTCAAGTTTTCCTTCACGGAAGTAGAAGTCACTGCCTCTCAGAAATGCTTTCTGGAGGTCTCCTTGTCCTTCAGATGAAAGAGTCAAGGGAAAAAGCGAGATCTCTGGTTTCTCAATCGGCTTCTGATACTTAGAATCCAGTCTGACAAACTCATAACTGCTGTAAGAAAAGGAACGAGAAGGACTCATTTCGCGAGCACTTTTACTCACCAATTCTGCAATGGGATACAAACGGGCTACCAAATACCTCTGAAGAGGCTTAAATTTATTTATCCGTTGCAGCGTAGCTTTAAATGGTAGTTCGTCTCGGGGTTTTTCAGCAAATTCGCCTTTCTCCTTCTCCTGAGCAATGAGTTTACCTGCTGAAACCTTCTTCTCTGCGGCTTTTCCTTCTTTACCAGTTGGGGTATCTGTCTTTTCAGTAGGTAGGGGGCAAACCAAACTTACGAGAGCTGCAATGAGAGGGGAGGATTTCTCCAAATATTCCAGAATAGACGTGTTCATATTATACTTTCCACGGTTATCCAAACTCTTATATTTTCTCGAAAGAATACTACTCTCAAGATCTGTACACTGGTAAAGACTGTCAGGAGCAGAAGAAGACCTTTGAAGGTTTGAACTTGATGTTGATGTCTCCAAATTGTTGATTTCAAATCTATACCCAAGTTTCCAGCTGAACGGAGAGAAAGACACGTCTTTAACGTGTGGCAGCATTTCTTGAAGCTTCCTTGTCATGTCGGGGTACAGAAATGGCTCTAGTTGCAAGAGGAGCAGTATATTTGGATCCTGGCATTGATCCTGACTGGATACGCTGTCATCTAGCGCAACTGTTTCATAGTCTTTGCGGTACCATTTGATGAGCTCTGGGAGCACAACCTGTCAATTGTAACTACTGTTAGAATATGAAAGGAACTTCATATATATCGCCTCCATCATAAGCATCGGCTGCAATTAACATCCGCACCAAACATCAATACCGTGATCAACAATTCTGTCACTGTGATCGTCATCGTCCCCATCAACAACATCAATATTAAAATCAATATAAGCACTACAAACGTTACTGTTACAATCACAATTATCCATATAATCTCGCTATCAACATGACCACGGTGAATAAAGTAAACGGTCATGGAATTCGCGTGGGCCTGAGCACAAACCCGGCATAAGAGGCAACAAGCGGACAACATAGGACATGAAATTTCTCAAACCAAAACAAAATTCGTTCTCTCGTAAACGGCTTGAGATAAAAAGAAAACATAAGACTAAATTTAAACCTCAATCGTTTAACTAACCTGACCATTTTCTGGAATTAATACAACACTGGAGTTGACGTACTGCACAGCTGCTGTAGTCAGTTGAGCATCGAGCTCGTCAACATCAAACACCTTTTAAGAAAATCAGTGTTAGTGAACCGTCATGAAAATAATAGAACTCTTAGAATTCTTTGGTAACCAAGTTATGTAAACAAATATATTATAAAAATAGAGAATGAGCCTGCGTACTATGTTCAGTGATATAAGCATGCATGAATGATTAAGTTCACGAAAGGGGTGTCTAGGAACACGAGCCGTAGGCGTGAACTTAAAAATTCACAAGTGTCTCAAAATCCTTCTCTGAGCTGCACTGATGAGCCCTCAAAGGGCGAAACAGCACATGACTGCAGATTGAGTGTGTGTGTGTGTATATATATGCATATACATTTATTATTATTATTATTATTATTTATTATTATTATTATTATTTATTATTATTATTATTATTTATTAATATTGTTATCCTAATTTTAGTTGATAGTTAATGATACATATATCTAATACCACATTTGTAACCACAATGCAACATTCTTTACATCATTATCAATTGTAAATTTAGTCCTAACCTGTGCTTCTGTAAACCAAATTTAACTCCGGCTTCGGCATGTCATGTATACCCTTAAATGTAAGGGGTACCAAGGTAAAAAACAAAAAAAAATACTAATGCCTGGAGTTTGTCATCTGCTAACTCAAATCACTTTGCACCACAGCGAATATAGCGTCTTATAGATATAAAATGAATGTTCAGTTTTGGACAGAGTTTTCCGCCAAACTTTAAATCTAAAATCAATGAGCCACAAAGAAAGTATTGTATAAAATCAATGACATACAAACTTTAAGATAATTCGACAATTCACAGATCTTCAAAATGTTTCGCCAGAAATTCACAATTTATGTTACTTCGTTCACTAACAGATCCAATTTTCTATGATCAATGTCAAACCAGTGGGATGCCATAACTTTCCATCAGCGAACAGCGACAGCAGCGAACCTGTTCAGAGTATTTCATCATCAAAAAAATACCTGAAGTGGAGGCGAAGACAAACAGCCTCCGCACACTGCAAACAGCGCACGTTTTTCTGGGACCTGTGGCCTGTAGCGCCTCTTTGGATCATCGAGAGGGCGTTCTAAAAATGAATTGAACACTTGTTTTAAAGAAAGCAATACCATACAATAGTGAAAACTAGGAGAAATAAAAAGGAAAAACTCTCCTGGTAATTCTTCAGATGTCTGGAGTAATACAGACCTTAAAAAACCCTTTCAGCGTCTACAAAATAAGTTCAGTTTCACTCTTGCGAACTTAAATCAAAACAAGAGACCTTGTCAGTGTAGTGTTATAATGTTGAATTTTTGATAACATTTTAAACCAGTCTCAGGGAATTAGAAAATACGTTTGATATATTATGTTATTATGGGTTCAGTTCTTCACTGTCTGCGTGAAACCAGTCCAACATTTATGAGCTCTAAAACATAAATGACCTACACAATTGAAAATCGCCAACACAGAATTTGTATGCAAACTGTCCGGTATAACAATTGATGGTAGAAGGTGAAATCTGAGTGACTTGTCAAGGGGAAACGACGGTCGGAACAGAACGCTTCTCCCGCTTAAAAGAACGTTATAGCAAAAGTTTACACCATCATTTAGAGCGAAGCCTTCCATGCATATGCAGATTTCATAGGTATCATATGCATATTAATAGAGTTACGAAATAATAACCAAAAACATCGCTTGAGGTGTACATCAGCCTCTAAAGAGGACTTGTCCCCACGTAAGAATCTAGCTGCATGGGGTGTTATTAGGTTGGAACTTAGAAATATTTGACGATTAAAAACCATACCGCGAGTTGTGAATCAGAATAGAAGATATAAATGCAGTGAAAAGCACACCTGAAATGATTGTTACAATTAAAATTGCTGCACAACAATTCACATTCCTAAATGGAAAATCAGGAAGATAACAAATACTGCAGTACTTGACCCAAAGTAGCGACCAACGAAGCAACAGAGTTTGAGTGAGGACCAACAGACGTGAAACAAACATATCTTGACATAACTAACCCGGAAAACATTGGGTGATGGCACAGCCAAATGTTGTTGGTGGTGGGAGGCCCGAATGGAGAATCACATACTTCAGATCAAAGGCACTGCAAAGGAAAAGTTAACACAATGGAGAATTTCAAAGAAAAGCAACAACAACAAAAACGCAAATAGCCAAATAGAGATAAAGACAAAACGGGGCACAACGCAGAACATGAAAATTAAAAAAAGACAGCAGCAAAAAACTGTGAAAAAATATAGTCGATTGACAAGGGAAAGAGGGGAAAATGTGAAGGCGTCGACATGAAGATGACGATAAACCTTAAATGCATTCTCCGGAGGCCATTGCCCGCCTATTTATAAACGTAGTAATAATATTTAATATGGAAGCTCTTATAATAAAATGAAATAAAGTATAAAACAAAATAGACAAATAAAATAGAAGTAAATGATAACAGACAAAGGGAGTACACTACTTTGACGGCAACTTCTTAAAATAAAGGGCATTATCAACCGTATACCTCTGGTTACTAAATATTTACAACCGACCTGATAATTCCCAGTTGGCCAATTTGATAACAGTGTCTCTTCAGGAAGGCAATACATCCCAGGGCCGTTACTGGTATGGGGCTGTCTCCCCATAGTTCTAAACCGCAGGTACTAGCTGAGTCCAGCTCGTTGAGGGATTTATGTCGTGCAATGGTCGCCTGGAACTCTTAAATAAACACAACAGCTGTCAATAAATGAGCTCATGTCAAGACTCCAAAGGAGCATCTTGGAGTCCTTCAATACTTTTTGTTCGACCTCAAAATACATTTTAACAAAACACAAAAAAACTAACTGCTACACATGCGTTGAGTTCCTTGTTGGACATTATTGGGTTTTAGCACCGCACACTTTAGAAATGAGGACATATGTCATGTTTTGTATTGTATTCAGAGAAGATTTCTGTTTGGACCTAAGCCGCAAAATGATTTGGTGGCAGTGCCAAAAGAGCAAAGAGTGGATCAAATACTTTGTAAAGAGGAAGTTCGTCATCACTACGAAACAAATTGCGAGTGTATAACATTCTCAGCTATGGCGCAGTTTTC